>WAAF01002201.1:0-78893 GCA_013400475.1 Tricholaema leucomelas
GGGGGAGGGGGACACCCAAACCATCACATGTGCCTTAAAGGCCATTGTCTCATGTGACACTCAAAAATGTAATCGTTCCTGGCTGGAGCTGACTCTGACCGTGAAGTGAAGCAGGCAGCTGAGGCAAAGCAGGCAGCTGGCATGTTCAAATGTAGGTGAGGACCCCCTGAACTCACAAGAGAACTGCCTACCTGCTGAAGCATAAAACCACATTGATCAATCCTTTCCCCTGACTACTCTAATCTTGCTGTCATCTGGTCTGCATGCTGCAGTGAGAACTAAAATACTGAGAGCCGTATGCTGAAAATCCTTGGGATGCCGATCTACAGATCGGTGGGTGGTGTTATTTAGATGTCTTTGTAAACAAGCAAATACAGCTGATTAAAGCTGCATGACCATAGAGGTTTCTGTCTCCCTCTGCACACTTTACCCTTTTCTTAGCAGTTACAGGGATTTCAGGTTACTCAAAAGGTCAGGTTGGAAAGAGATGTCTTGCAAGCTGCTTCACATGTGGTTTATCTGCTGATGGAGACATCGTAAATCTGGAGGAAGGCTGCATCACTGTAGCATGGTATTATCATTATTTGGTAAGATTTTTTCAGTGCAGCCGTCAGCAAATGCCATTCCTAGTACCCTGCAGCTCTGACTGCCAGCTCAGAGAACTTGACTGCTTACTAATATAGAGGGGTTGGCACACAAGCATGTTCCTCCTTAATTGATCTAACGGCCTAACACATCTTACCTTATAAATTTCAGAACCACAAACTGTGTAATTAAACCTGAACTCAGCAGCAGTTTTTGGAGACTGTGCAGCCATCTAGTGTTACTGAATATATAACAACCTGATTACCGGCTTCAGTGCTTTCTCTCCCTCATCACTACACATCACCTATTTGGGTATTTGGGTAATTCTGAATTACAGGATAGTTAAACTTGTCAATTCACTGATCTTGATGACCACTGAAATCTTTGACCACCTGAAGATTGTGCTTGTGGATGGAAAAGAGGATCCTGCTACTGGTGTTTCTTTTAGCTATAGCAACTACAGTGGTTACTATTAGGAAAACCAACTGGGGTGTCCATGGCTGCTGTTGCTGCTGCATTTTAGCAGTCACTGGTTCTTAAAAAGCAAGCAAGCAAGCAAGCAAACAAACGGGAAGAAGATAAAGCTAAACTTAAATTTGATGATAAGTGAGCAAACTCCACGGATGCTACTGATATTTGCCACAGTATTTTGGAGACTTTCTCATTTGCTCAGGAATAGGAATGCCTTGTACGTACATTGTGAACAAGTACAGTGAGGGAAAAATAGCCACAATCTGTAGGTCTCATTTTTCTCATCCAAAGAAACCACCATATTTCAAAGTTGCAGCTTGCACTTTGGTCATTTATTAGACAGGACAATTAGTGCAAGGAACTACTTTTACATTTTGTAATGAATCAAACAACTTGTGCAGACGAGGAGCATGATGAAATGACATGTGATCTTGTATGGCATACCAGACTGACAAGTTAATCTCAAAAGTCACAACACAGGGTTACTGCAACTTAGCGGCAGCCACTTGGCCAACCTGAGAACAGAATCATCTTTGTTTACAATCTGCATTTTTCTAACTCTTATCTGCTCTCTTGCACTGTAATTTCCCCACCCCACTCTGTGCCAGTAGGTTCATCTTTCTCCACACCTTGCATTATACTGTTTAAGTCTCCAGCTGTGTTTTAAGAGACTTTCATCTTCTGAAAGGTGATGGACCAGTGACTTTTTGCACTGAAGTAACGAACTGCTGACTGAGGTAAATTAGCTAACTCTACCAAGTCTAAACCATGGACATGAATCTTTTGCATACTCCCCTTCAAAGTGTCTGTCTGTGAGATCTTAAAACCAGGCAGTATGTGTCCATCATGCTCCAGGCACAACTGATTGATCTGCAATTTACCTGGAATAGTTTTTTAAATGCATGTTTTATGAAGTCTTTCACTGCATCAAGTTCTGTGGGTTTTGGATATGTGAATGTCACCAAAGAGATGCCTAATTGATGACTGTTCTGTCATTTATTTCTGTTCTTTTTTTTTTAATAATTAATTTTTCATATTTTACTATTTAACTAGGAAAAGAATATTCCACCTCTAAGTTACTAGTTGAACACAGAGACACCCTGCACGCTAAAGCAAATATGCTCTTAGAAGATAACAGAGCCACTTTTATGTTGCATGGCATAGCAAGGGGTCCTGGGCCAGTGGTGGTGGTGGGAGGGAGGTTGAGGGTTGCTACACAACACCAGTCTCTCCCTGTGAAATTGAATGATAATGATGATGCTAAACCACCCACAGGAGCCACAATTCCACTACCCACCAGCAAGTGCTTTCTGCCCCAAAAAGCTTAGAGATAAGATGTTGTGCAGAGCAGGAAATGGCTGAAATAGTCTATTTTAGGTGAAAATCCAAGGTAAGGTAGTGTCTCACAATTCAAAATATGGTTTTAATGATGTTAGAAAATAACATGCATGAATACAGGAGTGAGAACATTTTTATTCCATGACATATTTTACCGAGAGGCTTACTTTCTTTGGATAAGAGATACAAATTGTGCTTCTTACAATTTCCGGGCAGGACAGATATTCTGGTGTGAGTTTTGTTTGGTGGTGGTGGTTTGGTGGTTTTGGTGTGAGGGTTTTTTTTTGGTGGGTTTTTTTTTTTTTTTTTTTTAGAAGTAGAGGTGTTAACATTTATACTCCAGCCAAAATCTTTGCATTTTCCCAAGTGTGTCTGAAATTCCAGTTAAAATCTCATCCTTGCTCCCTGCCTGTAATTGGTGTTGAGAGCCACTTAAGACACCCACTATCATATTCCAGCTTGGTTGCATTTCAGTTGTTATCTAGGTGATTGTTCTACTCTGTAGCTTGGAAAGCACTTTGGATCTCATAGTATAAAAGATGTCTTCAAAATAAAGGTTTTCTTTCTTTTTTCACTGTGATGTTTTCAGAGTAGTAGCAAGTGAAACAGAAGATTGAAAATGCTGCATTCAATTGCCACAAAGCCAATAAAGTACATCTATTAGGGAGTTAATAACATTCCTTCTTGCTAACATTCCTTCCTATCAATGCAGAACCATCTCAAGTTAGCTTTCAAACTATGCCTTACAAAACAGATTCACCTTTCTGTAAACCACAGCATCCAGAAACAGCCTCTAAGGCTTTGTGAATGAGAAGAATGCTATCCACCCCAGCTATTACTAGGCTTATTTGTTCTCCTGCTTCTTTCCTCCGCCTCGCTCCCTTTCCAGGTCTTTTAAAACCACGATCTCTGGCCCCCGGGTGTGCGCCGAGCATGTTTAAAATAGCAGGCCATTTGATAGAAAATTATTAGCACAGCATTTTTTTAAATGGATTTGAGGTGGTAAGACCAGTTATTTTGACAGTTTATTTTGTTAAGCGTTTGTGTTCTGAACAGTAGAAATACCTCCTTAAATGCAGACTACGATCAGTTGAAAACTCAAGCGTCCCTCTGCCCTCTCGTGGCACACATCAGAAGCTTTCAAGCAAGCATCCAGCTCCTTGGACTAATTGAGATGTTAAGCCCCTGCTGTCTATCTTGGTCTAGAGTGCCAGAGGCGCCTATCGGTGCCTCGCCTGCTGGCAGAGGAAAGCAGGACGATGAATCCCAGTTTCATGCCGTCACGCCTGGCTGGCGGCTGATCTCAGAAGACAGGTTGTACAGCAACGAAAACGGGATAGCTGCAAGCCCAGGATCGACTGCAGCACACGGCGTCCCCAAGTTGGCCAGACAGGCCCAAGAGCATAGGGTAGGGGCGGCGCGACTGGCGAAGCAAGATAAGGAACGAAAGAGTAATGACGCCCCGACGAACCCGTCCCCTGCCAGGAGTCAAGATGGCGCCCGCTCGGGCCCGGGAGGGGGCGGAGCGAACGGCCTCGCGAGAGCGCCGCCATCTTGCGCGGCTTGGGCAGCGCGCGGTTTTTGGTCTCGCGAGGCGAGCGGTGCGGCAAGGAGCGCGGGAACTTGCCGGAAAGTGCTGTCCTGTGGCGGCCGCGCGCGGTGCATTGCCTCGCGCCTGACGGCTCGGCGGGCGGCCATGCCGGCTGAGAACGTGGAGAGCAGTGGCGGTGAGGGCGCGGGGCAGCAGCGGGAGAGAGCCGCCGCGGCGGAGGTGGGGGGATCTCCCATGGTTAGCAGTGCTCTCGTTTCAGAACCACTGGGAGCGGCGATGGGGGAACAGGCGGAGGCGGCAGTGATCACTCCGGCCATGCTGGAGGAGGAGGAGCAGCTGGAGGCGGTGGGGCTGGAGAAGGAACGACAGATGCTGGAAAGGGTGAGGACTGGTGTGCTGGGGTTGCTTGCGGGTTGCGGGGGGCCCTCCGGGCGGTTTGTTTTGTCGAGGCCTGAGCGCCGTGCCCCCGCGCTGGTAGCCCGCGCGGCGGGGGCTTGTGGGCCGAGTGTCCTGCAGCTCCTTTGGTTTCAAAACAAACAAGCGTGAGAGGCCGTTGAAGTGCCGTGTACGGGTGCTGTGATTCGCAAGAGCTTTTCATCATCTGAGGGAGGCTCCCTTTTTCATTTTAAAGACTAACGGGGGAACCTTCCAGTCAGTAGGATGCCTGCTGCATTTTATACGCATTTAGGTTTGCAACGAGAAATTACCTCTACTTTTTGTCATTCCGAGCCTAAAAGTCTAAGGGACCGTGCTGATTTCACAAGGGCAGTCAAGTTCACATTCTTCTGTTTTTCTATCTGAAATATTCAAAGCAAGGTTTTTGTTTGTGTTTTCTGTATGCTTATGTTACACTTGTGATCTTTTTTTGCACCTTATTTTATTAAAAACACTCCCACTAAACAAGCAACGTGACTAAAGCTCTGCTTGACGCTTGTATGAATGCCATTTATACTTCAGAGAAATACGCTCAGTTATGCCTTTTCTTTGGTAGCAGGTGTAGTTCAGGCATCAGAGAAAGAGGCTGCCCTAAAAAGCCTAGCCGAAAATGTTTTTTTTTTGGCCAGGCGCTCACCTTGGTTTCTGTCCTGCATCTTCCTTGCACATAGCTGTGCAGAAACTTCTAAGCTGAGGGGAGCAAGCTGCTTGAGCTGCCATTGCTATCAGTATAGATGTATTTGGAGTCATCCTGAGAATCGATGTTTGATTTGTGTACTTCTGTTTGCTTATTTGACAGTAAGTAGAGTGCTTCAGGGAAGAGGTACATCCTTAATGAAAATCACAGAATGTCAGGGGCTAGAAGGGACCTCGAAACAACATAATCATTGTTAAATTTCATTTCTTGCTCTGAATGTTTTTGGATGTTAATATTGAGCATTGCTTGATATTAACCAATGTGTTTCAGAGGGAGAATGTGAAAATGTGATCCTTATGAACCTTTGCCGATAGATATTATCAAGGTGTCAGACTGCTATGTATGTCATGTATTTCAGACATAAGGAAATGTCAGCTTCAAAAGCCCTTCTCTTAAATGCTTTTTTTGGGAATTGTAAAGAACTAGTGTTATTTTTCAAAATACTTGAGAACTCTGTGTCTGGGATTTTTTTCCTGTCTTTCAGACTGCTCTCATTTCCCCCTTTTCTGTTAATGATGTAGCTTTGTAGTCAGCTCCCAGGAGACTGATATTTTAAAAATGGACACATTATTCAAAGGGCATGAAAAACACCAATTTCTAAGGCTTGGAAATAATTTTGGTTACTTTTTCTGTTTTCGTTAAGGAAAATTGTTGAGAGAGGTCTTCCTCTCAGAATACAGTGATGGCTACCTGCTAAGTACTGTTTGTGGAAAATAAAGATGTGATTTCTGGGGGAGATAAACATGCATTCTTTTTTTTCTGTCACACAGTTTGTCCCGTGATTCAGCTAATACCGTTTACCCCTTCTTGTATTGTTTAGTTTCAGAAGATTTCCTAGCCTTTATGTCTTAAAGCATCCTTCCCATCGTGTTTCTTTTGAAAGTTATTGCAGAGATAAGTATCTTGTAAAGCTCTGCATCTTGGCCCTCTGGAGTTTCTCTTGGAGATGCTAATTCATACCTTTTCACTTGTTTGATATCTTAATCTAACAGGCAATGTTAGTTGAATGCACAGATGCATTCTGTAAATGATTTTTTTTACTCTTTTGGGACATCTTGATGTGCTTTTTAAAGAGTAATTTGCAAACTTCTTAATTAACTTCCTCGACAAATTCGACAGAAGCTACTTTAAAAAGCCTGTGTGGATTTTGTAAATGAAGCAAGCAGAAGTTACTGTTTTCATATTGGGAATTGTCTTGACTTCTGTAAATTAGGCTTGATGGTTTTGTAGCTGTCTGACTTTTGTTTATAATGGAAAATTGTGCAACATTGTGCAAATGGCATATGGAGAAGTCCCAGCTATTACTTGGAAAGCTGCAGAATTTTGCCAAATTGGACTTCCACTCATGCAATTTTGCAGGCTGCAAATAAGCTTCATTTTGCTTTAAATCTGTAACTCGGAGTTGAGACAACTTTGAGCTTTTTAATGCCTTGTGCTACTGCCCTGGAGGCCTGCGTGTTGCAGAGCTCTGTTTACATAAGCAAGTGAGCAGAACCCTCAGTCGGTTTCATGGTACATTACTTCATACAGGTAGATGAGTCGTTGAAAAGTCATTGTGACTGGAAAGGGCACGTTGTATGTGTGTTGAGACTGTGTTAATTTGAGCCTACCTGAGATATTTTAGTGAGAGAAATTAGATAATAGGCTGTGAAAAGGAAACAGTACTTATGTCTACTTCACTCATAGGCTTGCTGAGATGTATGAAAACAAGAACACAAACATAGATAACAGAGTTGCTCTCTGGCTTTGGCTGCATGCACTTCTCTACCTGACTTGCTGTCCGAGTAACTAATCCCTCTGCTTCCTAACTCCCCTGGCCGATTCTCCAAACTCACCTTGAACGTAAGGCAAAATTTGGGATAAGGTAGAGGCGTGGAAGGGAGGTGGAAGAGTGGTTGGGAGCCCCTCCTGGGGACTGTGGTTTCTGGGAGGGGTGTTGTGTTTCTGTATTACTTTTTAACTTGTATATTTCTGTATATAGCTGTATATATTGTAAATACCTGCTTGTATGTTGTGCTAAGCTATAAATACAAAGCTTCATTCTACTTTCCAGCTTGGCTGAGTCTAGTCTAGGTGATTTTCTTAAGTGTGAGGGGGCGAGTAGCACCCAAACAATCACAGAGACCATTGCAGTTATTCTATAGACAAACCCTTTGCTACATTAGAGGCGTTAACTGAAGCATGCATAAATGCTTGGTGTGTTTGTATTTGTGTTGATCAGGCTCGAACTTCCTGGGAGAGAGAGTCAAGTGAAATACGCTATAAGAGGCTTCAACATTTGCTCGAAAAAAGCAACATCTATTCCAAATTCTTGCTAACCAAAATGGAACAGCAGCAGTTGGAGGTAGGTGTGTGATTGTCTGCAGTGGAGATTCTTAAGATGGGTTGGTATCTGGGTTGTTGTGGTTTTTTTTTTTTCCCATCCACTTGTTTGAAATAAAGTAAAAATGCTGTTAAGATTGCAATAATATGAAAACTTACTGAAACTGTCACCCAGGAATTAAGTGGTGCTTTATGAGATACTTGGAATTTATTCTACAAATTGATAAATCAGGTTGTTATGAATATGAGGTGGAGTTTAAAATCGCAATGTAAAGGTGGCTCAAATTTTTTGTTGTTCTGAATATTAGGAAGAGAAAATTATTTGAAGTAGGAAACAAAGTTTAAGGAATGTTAAAAACTTGGAGGAAGGACAAAGAATGCAAAGAATTGACAAGTTAAGTTATACATCCTATTAATGTTAGTTATTGGAGGCTGAAGATGAGACATCTTCAGATGTTAATGTAGGTCTCCCTCAGAAATGTGTAAATTCCGCTGACTGAAAGGCCATGTTGTCTCCAAACCAGAGCTTCCATAAAATTTCATGTTTCCTTCTTTTTAATACATGCTCTACTGAATTCCTATGTAGTTTTCTTTATTTTACCTTTATGGAGAGCTTTGTGAGAGTGGCCGCTTGAGAAGAATCTTAGGAAAAGATTCAGGGCAACAGTGTTCTTGAAAAGGTAATACTGGCAAAATGCAGGAATTTGCTTTCAAAAATACTTCTGTAGCTATTGGCTTGAATTCATGGTTACTGCATTGATGGAATGTGTGTTTCAGTACTGAGTCTTTATTCTAGGCTTCGTTTGCCTTCAGAAAGTAGAAATGGTAGATGGAATGAAAAACCTTAAATCCAAGACATGAAAGCACTTTTCCTTAAAGACATTAAAGGCTACTTAACCTATTCTGTTCTGCAGAGAACAGCAGTGGTAATATGTAGAAGTTAAAGGTGGAAGACTTAGTGCAGTAGATGTGGTTTTAAAGAGTTGACAATCAAACATTTTTGTTAAGAATTTTTCTAAATTGCTGTATTGAAATGTTTAAAGCATTCACTGGCAAACAGTTCAGAGCAGTCGCACTTTATTGTCCAAGTGTTCCTTTATCATTTTAAACTATTTTAGAATATAGGCTGTCATTCGGATTTGAAAAAATGTCTGCAGAGTACAAAGAACTTTGCATTACCAAAGTATTCTATGCCTTGCCACTTAGAGTACCCCTGTGGGCGTTACTGAAATATAACTACGTGGTTTGTTGGGGTTTTTTTTAGGAACAAAGGAGGAAAGAGAAGTTAGAGAAAAAGAGAGAGCTGATGTTAAAATCTGCCAAGGTAAGATTAGCTATTTTATGCAACTTGTACTCAAAGTTTGATGTATTAGGGCTAAAAAGATGATCAAGGGAACGGGGCATCTCTTTTATGAGGAAAGTCTAAAAGACTTGGGGCTGTTTAGTATGGAGAAGACTGAGAGAGGACCTTATTAATGTTTACAAATGTCCAAAGGGTGGGTGTCAAGAAGAGGCCAGTCTTTTCATTGATGCCTTCTGATAGGATGAGGGGCAGTGGGCACAAACTGCAACAAAGGACGTTCCAACTCAACATGAGAAAAAACTTCTTCTGTACTGTAAGGGTGGTGGAGCACTGGAACTGGCTGCCTAGAGAGATTGTGGAATCTCCTCTAGAGACTTTCAAGACCTGACCTATCTGGACATGTTCCTGGGTGACCTACCCTAGGTGGTCCTACTCTGGCAGGGAGGTTGGGCTCAGTGATCTCTGGAGGTCTCTTCCAACCACTGCCATTCTATGATTTTTATGTTACAATGACAATTTTGAGCAAGTAAACTAAATAAGTTAACCAGTATTTGATTTGTAGGATCTGTTATACTCTTACTGTAATCATGGTAAGACTGTTTAAAAGTGCTTTAAAATTGCATACTATGACAGTCATATTAAGGAGATGTTTGTGACTAATTTATGCTAGAGAAAATGGTTTGAATTTGATTTTTTTTTTCAGTTTAGCAATTATTAAAGGTCCCCAATAAAGTAAATAAAAAAGTGGGAACTTTTTTACTATATTTTTTTAAAACTACTTACTAGTGTTTCAAGGATAGCTTTCAAAGACAATAGTGTGAAGCAAATGATATCATTCTATATATATGTAATAATTAGAGATGCATAATGTGATGAATCTCTTTCTGCCTTTACTTACTAGGGTCAAAATCCAGTTGATGGCAAAGAGGAGAAGCCAGGTAATGTATTTGTCTTTCTGGTGTTTATATTTTGTTGAATGTTTGATGTGTTGTCTAAACTGAAATATTGCCCTCTAGGTGCAAAAAAGAAGAGGGGGAGAGAAGATGGAACGTACAACATCTCAGAAATTATGTCCAAGGAGGTAGGCCGTAACTATAAATTGGCTTGTTTTGTTTTTTTGTAGCACAAGTTTTAGCCGATGAGGCAGTTGCTGTGTAACATCTGTGTTTTAGTGCAATGCATTCTTGTACATCGCCATCACAGATTATCAACAGCAAACTAGCTTGTGACATACGGTTTTCTTCCAACAAAGGCCTGTGTAACAAGCAGTGTTGTCAAATATGCAGAAATCAGCTGGAATGTCTCTCTTAAATTCTTTGTGGAAGCAAGCTCTGAAGAGACTTCACCAGTTGAATTTTTAGTTACCCTTTGTTGCACTTTCTCTGGTGTGTGTCCTTGTTTAGAGTCTCTTGTAAGACTATTGATGTTGTATGGAAGGCTTTTTGAAGTATGTCCAGGTTCTTCAGTTCATCGGTCTGATGAAATACAAACTGTAGTAGACCTTAAGATTAAAGCATATAAACATTAATTTTTCCTTTTTCTTTTTTCCAGGAGATATTGTCAGTGGCAAAAAAAAGTAAAGTAGAAAACGAGGTATGTTGCTGCATATCACTGAAGTTTAAGTGTGTTGAGCCCAAAAGAAGGGAGGGCTTTTAATTCTTCATAGCATATCTTTAAACTTTTCCTGTAAATCAACATCTTTCTTCTTGATACTAGAGTACTGGATTAGAATTTTCAAGTGTTACGAGTTGACATCTATGTATGTGATAGTAATTCTAAAATGAAATTCTGCTATGGGGTTGATGGTTACTCCATATAAGACTTCCTGTGAGGGACTGCATTACTCCACTGCACATTAAGACTGATGTAAATTGGGTGAAATTATGTCTTAGCTGGGCTTTAATGTGCACTCCACTTGTCAAATGTTACTTGAACTTCCCTCGACAGGATGAAAGCTCTTCTAACAACCTACGCCCAGAAGACCTGCAGAAAAATGGAGACTCAAATAGTGTCATTAAGGATAGATTGTGTCAAGCTGTCCGACACAGTGCGAAGCAATTCCTTGATCCTGTACGGAAATTTAATGAACAACCAGTGCCTTTTCAACAGCCCAAGATTTTTACCGGAGGTGTAATGAGGTGGTACCAGGTGGAAGGCATGGAGTGGCTAAGGGTATGGAGTGATGTTTGATAAAATTGAATCTTGCTGTTTGGAAATGGAGAAATGGAGGGGAAGAGATACTAGAAGTCTGTGATTATGGGTGCTGCAAGGAAAGTGAGGAAAAGACATTTATGATTTCTTATGATATATGAAAATGGTGTGATGGAAAAAAAAGTGTTTCAATTTTTGTGTTTGTAAACATTTCCTTTTTTTTTCTAGTTGATGTTCTCTCTCATCCCTTTGTTTATTTTCTTGTTCATCTCAGTTGTCTTTTCAGCCTCCCCTTAAAAATACTTTATGAAGGCAGAAGGACTATGCTTACTAGCAAGGGTCAGCCTTAATATTTCTCCCTCTTGGCTTGAATACCTAGCCTGTAGATTTTTAAGGAGCTGATACATTGTAGGCCTGACAGGGATGAGTTTCCAGTCGCTGCAACTTGAAATCTATGTAGTAATATCAACACAGTGATTTTTAAAATGTTTTGCCTTCAGCATTTGAAATAAACTAAAGAAACTTGCGCCATTAAAAGTCCCCAAATGCATATTTCACTTACATTATTTTTTTGGTGTTTTTTTTGCTTGCAAGCCAAATTGCAACTACTTTGGTTATTAATTGTCAGAGCCAGACAGAACTTTTTTTTCATTCTGCCTCTGATCTTGTATTTCCCCTAGGTTTTGCTGGTGTGTTTTTTGTTTTGTGTAAGTTTTTTTTTTTGTTGTTGTTATGGGTTTTTTTTTGGTTTTTTTCTTCTTCACAGGATTATGTGTCTTCGTTTTAACAGGTATAGTCTGATCTCACAAATGAATGCCAATAAATTCATTTTTCTGTCACTGAGACATCCATAAGGAAGGCAGCGTGTTCAAGGAGGGGGAGAAACAGCTTCCTTGGTCTCTTAGTTATAATAACCTTATATGAGTCTTCATGAATAGTGGAGTAGCCAAAGAATTTCTTCTGGTTTGTCTTTCTGCTCTTTTGTGAGAGGTTTGTCACAAAGAACTTTTGCTGGAGCAGTTGGATGTGTTGGCTAGGTTTGCACCTTTTACCTGTGGTGAAATAGCTGTGCCTATAGGAGCTACTTGAACAGATAAAGTTGAAACATGTGCACAGGAACTTGGTTTTTAAGAGAGGAGAGCTAAGGGAGTTCTTTGGAGGTGAAATAGTAAAAATACGGGTGGTGTGAGCTCTAGTTGCAGTTGAGGTGCTGTTTCCTGTAACCAGTTTACATCCTTTGGTGCTGTTCAGGCATTTAATTGGCTAGAGGCACATATACCTACATGTGAATGTCTGGGTTTTAAAAGAGGCTTATTATTTTCATCATAGGGAAATCTGTGATTAAAAAAAAATATGTAGTAGAGAGTCTCGACAGGTGTTATGTTCCTGAAAATGTCTGTTCTTAGGATGTGTTGGCTAATTTGCATATACATTTGGTTTTTTCCTTCTGTGTATGCAGATGCTTTGGGAAAATGGTATCAATGGCATTTTAGCTGATGAAATGGGGTTGGGGAAGACGATCCAGTGTATTGCAACAATAGCACTGATGGTGGAGCGAGGAGTCCCTGGTCCGTTCTTAGTATGTGGTCCTCTGTCTACTCTTCCGAATTGGATGTCTGAATTCAAGAGATTTACTCCAGAGGTAAAAAAAACAATATTTTTCTTCCTTACATTTAAAAACCCCAAAATTTAATTCTTACTCTATTTATTTACCTTGAAACTTTCTTTACATAGCACATCAGTTGAATTGTAGTTGTTTGTCATGGTTACAGTGCAGTGACTTGCTATGTATTTACAGCCTTCTTATAAACAGAGCTAAATATCTCTACTGTCTTATGTTTAGGTTTAAATAAGCTTAAAACCTGGTGGTGTTTTGTTTTGTTATGTTTGTTTTTTTTTTTCTTAGATTCCACTAATGCTCTATCATGGAGCTCAGCAGGAACGTCGTAAACTGGTTCGTAAAATTAATGGGCGACATGGTTCACTGCAAATCCATCCTGTGGTCATTACTTCCTTTGAAATAGCAATGCGAGACAGAAATGCCCTGCAGGTATCTAAACTATTCCAAAAGCCCAAGAATGGTGGAATGCCTCATCACTAATAGCAGTACAGTTAAAAAAAATTGCTGGATGATGTCTGTACAGTAATATATTGCATTCACTTCCATTTCCTCGGTGGCAGCCTGTCTGGAAGTTTAGGCTTAAAAATTCTTGAAACAGAACACTATCTGTATTACCTCTTCATTACCTCTTTGTAGATGATGGTGAAGGATGTTTGGAGTGAAACTTGTGCTTAAGTGTATAAATGTAATGGTTAACATCAGATCGGTTGTTTCAGTAATCACCTAAGATTTTTAAATGCAGTCACTGTGAAGCAGATGCATGGCTTTAACTGTTGAAACAGTTAAACACTCATCTCACCAAGTGAGAAACAACCATAACGGGCACATCAGACAGTCTTACTGTAATCTTAGAATTGCTAGGTTGGAAAAGACCTTAAGATCAAGTCTGATCATTAACCTAGCCCTGCCAATCCACTACTAAACCATGCCCACAAGCACCACATCTGCAAGGATGGTGACTCAATCACTTCCCTGCACAGCCTGTTTCACAGTTTGACAGTCCTGTCAGTGAAGAAATTTTTGCTAATATCAAATCTAAACCTACCCTAGTGCCACTTGAAGCCATTTCTGCTTGTCCTGTGGCTTGTTACTTGGTAGAGGAAAGAGACTCCCACTTGCTGCAACCTCCTTTCAAAGAATTGTAGAGAGCCTTAAGGTCTCCCCTCATCCTCCTCTCCGGGCTAAACAACTCTAGTTCCCTCAGCTGCTCCTTATAAAACTTGTTCTCCACACCCTTCACCAGCTTTGTTGCCCTTCTTTGAGTATGCTTCAGCCATCTTGTAGTGATGACCCCAAAACAGAACACAGTATTCAGAGTGCAGCCTCACCAGTGCCAAGTACAGGAGGACAATCACTTCTAGTCCTGCTGGCCATACTATTCCTGATAAAAGCCAGGATACTGTTTGCCTTCTTGACTACCTGAGCTGTCTCATGTTCATCTGCTTATTCACCAGTACCCCAAAGTCACTTCCACTGGGCAGCTTTCCAGACATTCTTCCTCAAGTCTGTAGCCTTGCTCAATACGTTGCCTTCTTGAACCTCATACCATTGACCTCGACCCATCAATTCAGCCTGTCCAGATATCTCTTTGGATCCTTCCTACCCTTAAGCAGAGCAGCACTCTCACCCAGCTTGGCGTCATCTGCAAACCCCTCATCCTTTAGTGCAGGGGTCCTCAAACTTTCTAAACGGGGGACCGGTTCACTGTCCCTCACACACTGTTGGGGGCCAGACACTATAGTTTGGAAAAAAAATAATGAATTCCTATGCACTCTGCACATATTTTATTTGTAGTAGTGCACAAAAAAAAACAGGAAAAAGAATGCAGTATTTAAAATGAAGAACAATTGTAATCAACAAAACCAAATAGTATTTCAATGTTTAGCTTTTGGCTAATGAGATGGTCAGTGTTAGGTTCCATATTTCTCACTGCTAGTTGTAGCAAGTGATGCAAGTGTTCATCAGTTAGTCTGGATCTGATTGGAGATTTCAGATATTTTATTTGGGAAAAAGTCTGCTCACAGACATAGATGCTGCCAAAGATGGTTTCAGTTCTGAGTGCACGGTTCCTGAGATTGTGGTATGTCTCTGAGGGGAGAGATGCATAGAAATTAGTAAGGCTGCTTTATTTGAATGCATCTTTCAGCGAGTCACAGGTCTGTAGTTCGGCCAATTCCATTTGGTAAATCGGATCTACAGTTTCAGTGTCAACAGAAAATGGGTTTTGGAAAAGCTGTATGTCCTGTTCATGGAGACAAAGCTCTTTAAAGCTAATTTGAAACTTCTTTTGCAACATTTTTAGTACATCCATACATGTTTTGTTTGGGAATGCAACTGCTGGTTTTTCTGCAGACAGGTTTTGGGGAGATGACAGAAGTTTTCCTCCTTTACTTGGTTAATGAGCAGGTCTAATTTGACTTCGAATGCTTTCACATGTGAATACATATTACAGATGAGTTTCCCCTTTCCTTGAAGTTGGACATTGAAATTGTTAAGTAGCTGTGTTACATCTGTCAGAAATGCAAGGTGCCGTTTCCATTCTGCATCTTTGAGCTCCAGTACTTCTTTGTTTTTAGAAAGCATAAAATCATAAACCTGTGGAAGTAAGTCATAAAATCGTTTCAAAACTCTCCCTCTACTCAGCCGATGGACTTCTGTGTGGTACGGAATATCTTCATAGGCAACATTTAACTCAGACGGAAATTCCTGAAACTGTGGTTTAGTGTGTGAGCTCTAATGAATTAACACAAGAAACCACAACTTTCATGACAGAATCGAATTTCAGTGATTTGCAACACAGTGCTTGTTGGTGGATGATGTAATGTATGGCTATTGGGTATGAATGCTTGAGTCTGTCCATCTCTTCATTAATGTGTGCAACTACTCCTTTCATGGACCCTACCATGCTAGGAACACCATCAGTTGTCACACTGAATAGTTTACCCCAGTTCAGCTCCAAATCATTCATAATTTGGCAAACTTTCTCATAGATACCCTCTCCTGTAGTTGTTCATTTGATGCTTTTCAGTGTAGCAGGTTCCTCTGTGACTTCGAAAGAATCATTTGTCCCACAACTGAAAATCAGAAGTTGTGCAGAATCATGAACATCATTGCTTTCATCGAGTGCCAATGAGAAACAGCAAAGTTTTTTTGAGGAGTTTTGCAACTGCAGATTCAGATTTCCCCCATTTCTTCAATCCTACATATAATTGTATGTCTTGAAAGACTCACTGTACTAAATAAATCGGCCTTCTCTGGACACATCTCTGGCAACAGTGGTGGCGTCGCAGTCTGTAGCTGAGAGGCAGCCCATGGAGGTGGCAGGTTGAGGACGAGGCGCTGGTTCCAGCTCAGTCCCAGCGGGTGCTTGGGGGCTGCAGAGGCCCGAAAGGCTGGCGTGCAGATTAAGTGGCAGGAAATCATCTGCAGCTGCTTGGTTTCCCCCACCCCCCGCAACCCCCGGCTGGGAGTGGGGGGGCGGGTTCTGTAAATACTAGGGGGCCGTATCCGGCCCACAGCCCATAGTTTGAGGACCCCTGCTTTAGTGTTTTGTATTTTATCTGACTCGTGTTTTGATGGAATGATGCTAAGATTTGCTGAAATATCCTTTCTTTTTGTAGCACTGCTTCTGGAAATACCTGATAGTAGATGAAGGTCACAGGATTAAAAATATGAACTGCCGCCTTATTAGAGAATTGAAACGATTTAATGCCGACAATAAACTCCTGTTGACTGGTACTCCACTGCAAAACAACTTGGCGGAGCTTTGGTCTTTGCTTAACTTCCTATTGCCAGATGTGTTTGATGATTTGAAAAGGTAGGTTCTGATCTGATAGTGGAAACTATTCCCCTTTGTTCTGTTTGGACACTATTGTGACTTGAATAATTATACTTGCATCAGCATTTGAAGAGCTAGTTTATGATATGGCTGTACTTTGATATGATTATTTGCTGATAAAAGCCTTGGAATGTGTCTTGCCTTCACAGTTGTTTTAGAAAATAAGGAAGTAATTACAAGCTCTATGGATAGTGGAAGCTCAACTCTGAGCTAAGACATGAGTATTGGAGGAAGAGATGTTTGTCTAATATAGGCCTGGTGTTACTTGAGATTCTCTAAGGTGCTGGAGAAAGTTATGTGAGACTGGTGGACAATGGAACCCAAAGGAGATGGATCATTTCCTGAAGCAGTAGGGGTTTAGGTGAAAGAAAGCAGTCTGTAGAGTCATTTTGCCAAAGCAGTTTATAGACTCATTTTTAAAAATGCTATAGAGTACATTGAATATAACATATCATAGTGAATAAACCAGCTAATGTAAGTATTTTTACCCAGTGTTTAAAACCTCAAGCATTTGAATTGACAGATACATTTCAGAAATATTTTCTTTTAGCCTTCTGTTCATGGTGGATATTAGTGCTTCGTCTTTCTTAAAATCACAGGATAAGAGAAAACCAGCAAACTTAATGATTAATTATTATTGTGGTTTTTTTTCTTTTTTAATAGCTTTGAATCTTGGTTTGATATTACCAGCATTACAGAAACCGCTGAAGATATTATTGCAAAAGAAAGGGAGCAAAACATCTTGCATATGCTGCATCAGGTTTTTACTTTCTCTTCGTGTTGTTTGTTCTCATGGTTTATTTCTAAAATGGACCATTATTAGAAAGTGTGTCAAAGTCTAATTCGTGAAGCTGAATTCTGGGCATGAGACTTTTATTAGGACATTTCTGAATTTCCTTAGAATTGTAGAATTTTTTTTAACCTTTATGGCACTTCAAAATGCTGGAAGGAGCAATATACCTCTTTGATAATGATTTCTTGGAATTCATGGAATTCAGTTTAGTAAACTTCTTTGCAATTGGTTGCCTCTGTTTGCCAGAAGGTTTACTTAGGATATTTTCTTGACAGGTGACTTTGAGGGAATTTATGCAACTTTTATGTTTTGAATGGAACATCTTTTAAGAAACTAGTTGTATAATGTCCCTGTCTTTAAAACCAAACACTTCAAACTTTTTGAAGGAGAGCGTGTGGAAGAAAATGCTTACAAAATTAATCATTTTCTCACCATAAGCTGATGGTGAGAGATGAATTGTATCTCCTAGATATAATTGTCAATGACAGTTCATGATTTATTGTGATTAAGGAAGGTTTTTGAGCTTTCTGAGAAGAACTTGGTTTAGGAAGTACAACCACCAAAATGAGCTGTATCAAAATCACTTTCATAGCACGAAAATTATTTTAAAGTAGTTAGTGTTGCACCCTTATTCAAGATTTTTGAGGTGACAGTGGGTGTGTTGTTTGAACACATGTATTATCAGCACATGTGTAAAAGTTTTGGCACAGGCATCCGTATTAAAAAATGAAATATGGAGCTCTGCACTTCAACTCCCTTGTATTAAATTGTCAAAATAGCATTACATCAGTAGACCTATTACTGTGCATGTGTATTTGTTTTTAAACTATCCACAATGAGAGCTTTGAGTAATTACAACACATGTCCTCAATCTCAGATTCTGACACCATTCTTACTGAGAAGGCTGAAGTCTGATGTTGCTCTTGAGGTTCCTCCTAAACGAGAAGTTGTGGTATATGCGCCGCTAGCAAAAAAGCAAGAAACTTTCTACACCGCCATTGTAAATCGCACCATTAAGAAACTGCTTGGAAATAATGAGGTACCTACTGATAATAGATATTAAAATTGTACTTGCTTTTAAACAGTTTGTAGGCAAAAACATTTTGGTAGCGCTTCATTACTGTTGTAACAACCCACTTTAGCTTAGGTTTTTAGTCTAATCCTTTTGTTACCTATTCCAGTGATTGTTTTTGTGACTGGCCTCATTGGCAGTGAACTAATACAATAGGAGTCTGAATGAGTTCTTGATTACTTGTAGTATGGGGCAAAAAGAAGCAGTTTTTGTAAAATTGACAGTTTCTGCTGTAAAATCAGGAAGATATTCATGCAGTTTTTAAAAATCATGCAAAAGTTTTCCAAAGCTACAGTTACAGACATTTAAAATGTGGACTGCATTTTCTGCTCAGCAAAACCTGCAGCTGTTGACTCTGAAGTATTGCATGATGGGTATCACTGAAACCTCTTCTCAGTATTGACAGCTCATAGATCATCATAGACTGTCAAATCTACATCTGTCTGCTCTTGTTGGCAATGTTATGGTTTCTCACAGGAAGAAGTAGTGGAGTTGAGTCCTACAGGCCGACCAAAACGCCGTAGTCGAAAAGTGGTTGATTATTGTGAAGACCATAACGGTTCACCTGATGATTTGGAAAAACTCCTCAGCAAAGTACAAGAGGAAGTAGAAAAAGAGAGGTACCTGCCCTAAAATACTGTGGTGGTTATTACTACTGTTTGCCTCCTTAGTTTGCTTCCAGATCTTTGCTTATTGGAATTGATCCAGAGGAACTGCAACTTGTAATCTGCTATTCTTGTAGCTGTACGATTTGTTTCTTTTTTTTTACCTTATATTGGTCCATTATTAGGTTTTACTGTCACTCACTGACTCAGAGGTCTAGTTTACTACAAGATGTTTACTTCTAGACCTGTGGCCTCTGTAGGATCTAGCAATAAAATTGCTTCTGGAGCCCCTGTTTTCATTAGTCACAGTCTTAGGTCCTGTGATGATAATTCTGTTGGGCATTCAGCCTCTTTATGGATTATCTGGTGTGAAATATTATTCCTTTGGGCTGTTAAAACATTTAGGTAGTGAAGAATTGTGGTTTCATCAAAACTTCAAGGTCTGACATGGTGTTGGATCTAGCCAGGGCAGAGCTGCTTCATCTTAGTTGGTAGTTGAAATTTCATTGTAATAGCTTGGGTCCTGGTTACAGGTAGTAAGGATAACTTAAGAGGTTTTGTAAACTTGGCAAGGTTCAGGCTAACCTTTTGCGTCTAGTGTCCAGTTATGTTTGCAGGTATATCTTTTATTGGCTCAAATACAGGACAAAAGATAGTGCTGCTCTGCTACAATTTACTTTTAGGTTTTTGCTGGAGTTACTCAGAAATACTTGAAGCAAAGTGTGGGCTCAAGACTGGAGGAAAGGGAAGAGCACTTTCCTTGCTATATTTTGTCAAATATACAGGACAAGCTGAGGCCTGGAACCTGCATGCCAATACAGTTACTGCTGTTTTGGTTGACAGGTATTTGTTACTTTCTGGTGATGAAGATCAAAGTTAAGGTTCAGGACTGAGGAAGCTGAGGCGTCGTGTTCACTCCTGGTTTTGGCAAAGTCTGTTGGTGGCTCTGAATTTGTAGGAAGTCTCTTTAACTTGAAAAAAACAGGTTAATCTTCAGGGTTATTTTGCTAGGTTTTTATTGTACTCCAGTGTACTTTGCAAGGACAGTTAAATATGTGTTCATGTTAGTTTTATGGGATGTATGGATCCTTTTATGTTGGAGAAGGTGCTTAGATGTGGAACAGCTAAATAGCTGTATTCCTTGCGAGTCCTGCAATGTGAACATGAAGACAAAAGGAGGTAGCTGATTTTGGAATAGCTTATGTGTTGTTTCTCAGGAGATCTGACCATTTGTTCTAGGGAAAGCTTCTGTTCCCTTTTCAGCTAGGTGACTTGCATAAGGGTTTTTTTCCTGGTAGTTACTACAGACTGCTCTGTTGTGTTTTAAACCAATAAATAATGGCAAACTTGTGCCTTGAGTGCCTAGTGCTGCACCAAAAGGTGATTATTTTCTGGCAATAGTTTTATTAACTATGAGGGATTTTGAGGACATTTGACATAACCTGTGAATCCATTGCTTGATTTTGTTCTATTTTTTTTTCTTGTCTTCAGTATCTATAGCATTATAAGGTGACACTTTGTGTACTGATAAGATGATGTATCTTTTCAAGGCCTGTGGTAGATGTAAGTGTTCCCATGGATTCAGAGGTGAACCTTAAGCTGCAGAATATTATGATGTTACTGAGGAAATGTTGCAATCACCCCTATCTTATTGAATATCCATTGGACCCTGCCACACAACAATTTAAGGTACGTATTTTTAAAGGATTACAGCAAGAATTATTCCACGCATTAAAAAGCTATAGACTGTGAGCCTATGGCAGTAAAGAATGATCCTGTCAATATACTTGACATACCCTTCTCCACTGAATTCCAGGAGTGCATTGAATCATTATTTGAACCTTCTTGCTGCAGCAGCAGCTGCAGGCACAAGTTCAGCTTCTGTGCCCATTTATCTTTTTTGAATAGTGATGCTGTAGTGTTCGCAATTGTGATAGTGTTCATCTGCTAGGAGCAAAGTTACTCAATTCAAATTCTGCTTACTTAAGGTGTTTTAGGGTTTTTCCTAAACTTCACTCACAAAGGTTAATTTTCAAATAAAAAAATTCTACCTCTAGTGAAGTGTTTATGATATAAATTGTGCATGCTGCAGGAGTGGTGGTAGCTTTTTAGTGTGAGGTGCTGAACGGCTGAACAGAGTCTGCTGCTCAGAGAATACAGCATCCTTCTTAAAAGTAAAAAATATATTTCACAAAGACCAGGTAGTGATGTAATCTACACAAAGCCTTTGACAATAGAGGAAAGCATGAAATAATTTGAATTGAGAGAATATTGAACAACTGGAGGTTGCTTGCACATTCTAAATGTAGGCTTGTGGGCATGTGTAGACATGTTTGTCTTTAGTAAGTGATAGCAGATTCAGCTGCACTCAGGAGCAAGCTGTTGAAGTTTACTTATGTAAAGTTGGTGCATAAAAGGCAGGTAGCCCAGTCTGGATGATGAGGGGGAATGAATTAATGTGTAGAATGCAGACTGTTTGACAGTTTACACCACTTGAAGGAAAATGGATTAGGAGTTACTGAAGTGGCTGCTGTATGGCTTAGAACTGAGAAATTTCTATATACGTGCTCTTACCCTTTAGCAAGAATTGGATCTAACAGACTGTCTTGAGCAAAAGAGCAGTCTAAAGCAGCAGCATGAATACTACTGTCAACTTCTGTCACTTAGCTGATGTGTAATAACTTGCTCAGCAGTGCTTGCTTGTGTCCAGTAGGTGGAAGCCTTATGTTTTAATGGCAGGCTGGGTGTTGTGGAGGCAGGGAATTAATGCGTCTGAGTCAAGAATTTATAGAAAAATAGTTATTTTATTTTTCTCGAAAACCCACCCCCAAAACTATATACAGAAATTAATTTAGTTTTAATTAGCAGATTCAGTTGGTTGAGAAGATCTACAAGGATACCATAGGTAGATTTGAGTATTTTGGAAGTCAAAAGTTGGAAAAGGCTTAAGCTATTAAATATAGCCGTCCCCCTTATTAATATAAGGCTGAGCCAAAGTTACTCACAGGTGAGTCAGGCTGGCTGAAAGGAAGGGCGGTCCAGATGCTTGTCCCTTCGCTGTCTTTCAGAAGCCTCTGAGGATCGTTAAGGCCTATTGAGCCTGCATAAAGGGTGATTAAGGTGGAAGCCGTCCTTCGGAGCTTGTCTTTCAGTGTCAGGGGCTCCTTCTGCAGAAGCTATCCAGGCCAGGGAGAACTCTAAGGCGGGAACCCCAAGGCAGGAAGTCCCCCCAATATTTATACCCTTCCTAGACAAAGAGCCAAGTTACCACTTCCTAGGCGCTAAGACCACAGCCAATCCCCAGCCCAATTCCAGCACGGGCACTGCACGGGGCACCCCTCGTGCCAGAAGGGCCCCTTGCTCCACCCCCCTTCACACCTGCAGGGCAGGGCGGGGAAACAGGTCTTATCGCGTCTATTCCTCTCCCATTTGAACCACAGAGGGAGAGGAGTTTTGGGGTATACAGGACTCCAGGACACTGGGGAAGAAACAAAAGCAGTTTTTCATGTGGAATAATGGAAATTATTTCTCCTTCCAGAAGTGAGATGAAAAGTAACTTTTTTGAAAATTATTTTATTAAATGAAATGGTGAGGTTTGATTTAATTTTGTTATGCAAGGGGGTGGAACCTTTAAAGGTTCTTTCCAAGGCAAAATATGGTATGATTCTATGATCATGATTTAACTGATGGAATGTAGTTTGCTAAAATTACTGCTGCTTCAATTTAAAAGTTTCAGCAACAACCTTTCAGACAACTTTTGGTGTTTCTGAGTCAGGGAAGAGTCTGGTATCTTTTCCTCCTAACATGATTCCCTCTCCTCTGTTCTAAGGTTGATGAAGATTTAGTAAAGAATTCAGGCAAGTTTCTACTTTTGGACCGGATGCTTCCAGAACTGAAAAAGAGAGGACATAAGGTAAAGCCTATGATACAGGAAGGGGAATAGGACACAGGTAGTTGTCTCTTTATGACCGAAAAATGGTACTAAGGATTCTTTCTGGTTTTGGTAGGTGTTGCTGTTCTCACAAATGACTATGATGCTTGACATTTTGATGGATTATTGCTACCTGAGGGACTTCAAATTTAGTCGTTTGGATGGCTCTATGTCTTATTCAGAGAGAGAAGAAAATGTAAGTACACGTACATGCCCTTTGAGCCTGTTAGCAAAGTCTCCTTGTTCCTGCAGCACTGGGATATGATTTCATGCAACACTTGGCCTTTAAGAGGCAAAGGACAGCTATACTGAAAAGTGACGTCCTGGTTGCTGCATTGCTACATGCAGCTCAAATACTGATGCGACAAAATGTGTTGCTAACTCCCCCCATACTTGGGGGTATGCATAGAATGGTGAGCGCTCATGTGCTCTGTTGTCCAGGTGTGAAGTGCTTCATGTACTTAGGTTGTGCTAGTTCCAGTTTTGCCCCTACATGTGTTACTTTCTAGTATCCAGATTGTGATGCCAGTGTCTGGGAGCATACTGCAAGCCTTATGCCAAATAAAGTAAACTTCTAGGAAATGAAGTTCTGTACCTAGTGGGACATTTGTAACTTCAGCCTCAGATTGCATGTGGATTTGTTGCAGCACTATCTTATGTTCTTGGATGCTTTTAACACTTTCAGATAACCACAACACACCTTAGTATTGAAACATCTATTTACAACGAAGAGCAGCCATCAAGGGTGGTGCAGTTTTGAAGAGGTGTACAGGGTGGCTGGGAGTTAGTCAACTTGGCATCTATTTTAGATTGTTGCTTGTGTCAAGAAGTTTTAGCCTCTGCCAGCTTACACTGGATGATAGATTGCAGATGGAGATGAATGCGATTTGGATTGTATGTTCCTATGGTCATCTCTTCTGTGTGTTAGACAACTCATTGACTGGGACCATTAGATAAAACGCCTCCACAATTGCTTCAGTTTTTGGTCTTGTCCCAGATGCATGCAATGTTTCTTAAAGCCTTAATTTGGCTTCTGACAGTGTGTGCTGTGTTCATATTTTTAAACACAGACCTCTCAAAACATTAGCTACATTGTGTTTGATCCACCTGATGTTTGTTAATAGATTAATTCTCTTCCAGATGCGTCAGTTCAATACTGACCCTGAAGTCTTCCTCTTCTTAGTGAGTACAAGAGCTGGAGGCTTGGGCATTAACTTAACTGCAGCAGACACAGTTATCATCTACGATAGTGACTGGGTATGTTGACAGACATAATATAATGATAGGTGTCCTAAAACGCTTTTGCTGTCACTGCTGTATAGATTGCTTTCGTAACTTTAATGAGATGTTACATGAAGATCATAGTATGTAGTGTATGCAAGTATATTATATATGAAATACAGAGCCTTATTTGAAAAGTCCCAGTTTATTGAATACAGTATTACAGGTGATTTCCAAAACTAGCCTGTTTGCCTGAGTTACACCAAAAGTAGGATGATTTTTCCTTGAAAATACTGAAGAAGTGATTCCTTCATTTGATTTCTTAAGTTTGAATGCAGTCAGACCTTCTACAGGTTCCTTGTTTTCAACAGCTGCTGTCTTTAATACCAGTGACTTGAAACCTGTGTTTTAGCTAGTTAGTGAGTCTGAAGTCTGGGAAGAAGATGGATGTGAAAGGAAATGACTGAAGACCTCACTGTCTACTATTTATATGACTAGTCGGCTTCAGGAGAACTAAAGCAGCCTCAGAAATGGGTGCAGAAGTTTTTAGTCCCTTTTTTGTCCTCCAACAAAAAGAACCAACCCACACTTGGAGCTAAATTTGTGGCACAAAAAGTGTCCATCCATTGAAACTTGCAGCACTTAGTGTAGAAGCAGTCTAAGCTGATTGAGTGGCTCTGGCTGTGCAGCTACAACAGCAGAGCTTGGCATAGGCAGGTTTGAGTAAGAGATGTATCATGACCAGTTGAGCAGCTTATGACTTTGTCTTTGACTCTCAGAAGTCGCTATTAAAAATGCTGCTTGTGGTATGCCTCTTAAAATGTCACAATGATGTGCAGCTAAGTTGTTTCTTTATCTGCACAGAACCCCCAGTCAGATTTGCAGGCCCAAGACAGGTGTCATAGAATTGGCCAGACAAAGCCGGTTGTTGTTTATCGTCTTGTGACAGCAAATACTATTGACCAGAAGATTGTGGAGAGAGCTGCTGCCAAGAGGAAGCTGGAGAAGCTGATTATCCACAAAAGTAAGTATCTTTCTCTTACAACTTCCTGTAAATAGATGTGGCTTCCTTGAATCTCAGTAGAGAACTCTTAACCTGCACTGTTTAGTAACTGCTTAGTAAAATGCAAAAAGCTGTGTCTGACAATTAGCTATATAGCATTGCTTTTCAAAGTGCAGTCTTAAACACACTGCAGATAACTTCTGAAGCAAACTTAAAGGAAAGCACTTTGGAAGCTTTTGATTGGATAAAAGACCCTACCTGAAAGAAATACAGATAACAGGCACAATAAGAATGCTGGTCTTGTTGGTATCTTTTCAGCAAGATGATTTTTTTTTTTTTACCTAATTGTTTTTAGACTTCTTGTGTGGAGAATGCTGGGCACTGATGACAAGTCTGAGTAGAATATCTTAAAATCAAACTAAAAAAAACCAATATAAGTGGAGAAATGGATTAAAAACTTACTGCTTGCAGTTTAGTTTACACCAATTCTTTGTATCATAGAATGATTGGGGCTGGAAGGGACCTGAAAGGATCATCTAGTTCCAACCTCTCTGCTATGGACAAGGGTGACACCTGTTAGACCAAGTTGCTCAAGGTTCCATCCAATCTGGCTTTGAATGCTTCAGATGTGGAGCTTCTGTAACTTCTCTGGGCATTCTTTTCCCGTGCCTTGCAACCCTCATGGTGAAGAACTTCTTCTAGTGCCTAATTAAACCTAGCTTCTTCCAGTTTGAAGCCCTTGTCCTGTCACTACATACCTTTGTAAAAAGTCCCTCTCCAACTCTCCTTCCAGTACTGGAAGGCTGCAGTAAGGTCTCCCCAGAAACTTTTCTTCTCCAAGCTGAACAATTCCAACTCTCTCAGCCTGTCTTCATAGGGTAGATGCCCCAGCCCTCTGTTCATCTTTGTGATCCATGTGTGGACCTATTCTAACAGTTCGAGGTCGAGGTCCTTGTGCTTGGGGTTCCTGATCTTAACATGGGGTCTGATGAGAATGGAGTAGACTTGCTGACCATGTGTCTCTTTTGATGCAGACCTGGATTTGGTTGATTTTCTGTGCTGCAAGCATACATATAGGACTTACATTGAGCTTCTCCTCAGCCATCATCCTCAAATCCTTCTCAGGACTGCTTTGTATTCGTTCTCCACCTAGCCTGTATTTGTGCTTGAGATTTGCTGTGACTCCAGTGCAGAACCTTTCATTTGGCTTTGTTGAACTTCATGATACTGGCATTGGCCAATCTCTAAGCCTGTCAGGGTCCTTCTGGATGGCATCTCATCTCTTCCCTCCACACAGCTTGGTCTTGTTGGCAGATTTGCTGAAAGTGCTCTTGATCCCGCTGTGCATGTTGCTGACAAAGATGTTAAACAGCACCACTCCCAATACCAACCTCTGAGCAACATCACTTGTCACTTATTTCTATGTATACATCAAGACATTGACCATCATTCTTGGAGTGCAGTCATCAAGCCAGTTCCTTATCCACTGAGTGGTCCACCCATCAAATTCATGTCTTTCCAACTTAGAGACCAGGATATCTTGAGGGACAGTGTCAAAACAATTTGCAGAAGTCAAATTGTAGGTAGAAGACATCACTTGCTCTTCTTTGTTAGCCTGTCATAGATAAAGCCACCAGATTTATCAGGCATGATTTGCCCTTGCTGAAGCTGTGTTGGCTGCCACCAACCACCTGCTTGTTTTTCATGTCCCTTTGGAGATCTAAAATTGGATCTGCTCCATAATCCTGCTGGGCACAGAGGTGAAACTGTCTGGCATGTAGTTCGCTGACATTTGGAGCAATATGCATACCTAATGACGCCTTCAGTAACAGTGATTTTGTGCTCAGCTCGGTGGTGATTCTTGTTGCATTCGTGATTATCTAGCTGTTTGTACTCAAATCTTTTGAAGGTGATTGAGTTGAACTATTTGTTTTTGGGGAAATTTGTCCTTTTAAATGTTACAGGAATGCTGCTTTGCTTCCTTAGCTTACTTTGTGGTACTTGGACAGTAGCTCACTAGCATTTCCAACTAGGCTCACTTGAAAAAACACAGTAATTCTTGTAACTTGGCATGGGCCTCTGACAATACTTAGCCTTTCATTAAACTTTAAAGAAGTTTAAGAAGTTGTTGTGGCACTTTGTATATTAAGGGGGAAAAATGACATTTTCATGAAGGCAGAAAGGCAACACCTGTAACTATCTGCCGCACAATGTTCTGCTTGTTGATCTTAAGCTGTGACTTGCTGCTTTTTTTTGGAAGATGTTAGCTGTTAATTTGTTAGAGTATTCCTTTATCCTAGCTTTAGCCTTTGTAATCTGTTTGCCACTGTCTTGCTGTGATTGCCTCGACTACTATCTGACTCTGTAGGCAGCATGTTGATGACCCATTTAAGTAAGAAAATTAAGTTTTTAATGATTTCATGATGATCCAACCTGAAGTTGAAACTGAAGTGGCAAGATGAGCACATGAAACAGGCTCAAATAGTAGGTGACTGATGTATACTAAAGTTGTTATGGGAACTGGGATGAGTACTGAATGGAAGTATCATCTTGAGTCATACATACCTTCAGTTTTGCGTTAAGCTGAGTATTTATCTCGGTAACTATTGGTGAGTCATCTCTAAATCTTGCAGCTTAGGTAGAGATAGCCCCTCCAGGAACCTTTAGATCCACTGTGTATATGTAAAAGTGATGTATTGAATGCTGTACCTTTTGAGTATCTCAAAAAAGATATGTTGGAAGTTTAGGGGAGTGAATGAGGAAGGGATACCACAAAGCCACCTTTCAGTGGTGTCTAACCACATTGGGTGTGTACAGTACAAGTACTGGAGCTTAGGAACTGGAGTTTGCCAAACAATGCCCTTTTTTTTGCTTCAGCCCTGTATTACTTTTTTTTGGTGTGTTTCTGTTTCATTGAAGAAAGATGCCTAGGAAGCCATATGAGAACCAGCGTGTTCTTAGCTAAATTAGATGTGAGGAAGTGATGGATGCAAATTTCTATTTAAATGCACTTGATAGGGTTTTCTGTATTTTTGTCTGTGTCACTGTTACTGCAACCCAAGACCAACTCAAGACCTGTACAGAAATAATTCAATGCCACAGAGCTTGTGAAACTGAAAACTGAGGAGAGACTGCATCACTAAATAGTGCATGGCAGGACCTTTATCTTGTGTGTCACAGATGAATCCTACCAGTCTTGAACTTGCATCATAGAATCATAGAATGGTCCAGCTCCAACCCCCTGCCATAGGCAGGGACACCTCCCACTAGAGCCTCCCACTAGAGCAGGTTGCTCAAGGCTTCATCCAGCCTGGCTTTAAACGCCTCCAGGAAGGAAGCATCCACAACCTCCCTGGGCAACCCGTTCCAGTGTCTTACTACCCTCACTGTAAAGAACTTCCTCCTAATATCCAGTCTAAATCTCCCCTCCTCCAGCATAAACCCATTACCCCTCGTCCTGACATTACTAGACCTTGTAAATAGTCCTTCCCCAGCATTCCTTTAGGCTCCCTTCAGATAGTGGAAAGCCACTATAAGGTCTCCTCGAAGCCTTCTCTTCTCCAGGCTGAAGAGCCGCAACTCTCTCAGCCTGTCCTCATAGCAGAGGTGCTCCAGCCCTCTGATCATCTTCGTGGCTCTCCTCTGGACCCGCTCCAGCAGTTCCATATCCTTCTTGTGTTGGGGGCTCCAGAACTGCACACAGTACTCCAGGTGGGGTCTGACGAGAGCAGAGTAAAGGGGGAGAATCACCTCCCTTGCCCTGCTGGCCACACTTCTCTTGATGCAGCCCAGCACTCGGTTGGCTGTCTGGGCTGCATGTGCACACTGCCGGCTCATGTTGAGCTTCTCGTCGACCCAGACCCCCAGGTCCTTCTCCTCAGGGCTGCTCTCCAGCCATTCATCACCCAGCCTGTATCTGTGCCTGGGATTGCACCGACCCAGGTGCAGGACCTTACACTTGGCCTTGTTAAACGTCATGAGGTTGGCCTGGGCCCACCTCTCCAGCCTGTCCAGGTCCCTCTGGATGGCATCCCTGCCCTCCAGCAAGTCAGCTGTGCCACACAGCTTGGTGTCATCTGCAAACTTGCTGAGGGTGCACTCAATTCCTCTGTCCATATCACTGACAAAGATGTTAAAGAGCACTGGTCCCAGCACTGACCCCTGAGGAACACCACTTGTCACCGGTCGCCAGATGGACATTGTGCCATTGATCACCACTCTCTGCATGCGACTATCAGCCAATTCCTTATCCAGTGAGTGCTCCACCCATCCAGTCTGTGTTTTTCCAGTTTGGTGACCAGGATGTTATGTGGGACAGAGTCGAATGCCTTACTCAGGTCCAGGTAGACGACAACATCAGTTGCCCTTCCCCTGTCCATTGTAGCTGTGACTACATCATAAAAAGCCACCAAATTTGTCAGACATGATTTGCCCTTAGCACTTCACAGAGAAACAATCAGTCTTTGGAGGGAGATGGGAAAAGGTGTGGGCAGCACTTCAGAAACCAAGATACAGGAAAGAAAAGCAGTAAGGGTGATGAAAGGGCTCATTGAAGACCCATTAATGGGTACATGTGTTGATAAAAATGGAGGAAAATTGGCACAGAGCCATAGGCCTTTTCTATCTCTGAGATGTGCAAGACTAAGCTTAACTTCTGTGCTCAGCATTAAGAAGTAGTCCTGTATATATTTTTTTTAATACTTAGGCTGACATCCAGGTCTGTGTGTTGATAGGCATTAGCATAATCTCTCGAAGAAAGCAAAGTGTCAGATGTATTAAGTCATGTTTGTCTAGTGCATTAAACTGAGGGATGCAAACCACATCTAGTTCCTATCCTGTGGTTAATACTGCTTACTTTGTTTCAACCAGCTTACAATACAAAGGGAACAAACTTCAGCATCCATCACTTAACTTTATTTAGAGTGTTTTTACTGTAAGTAGAACTAACAGCATTTCTGCTTTGTGTGCGTGTGTGTGCATGTTGAATTGGTGTTTAAATCAGTTCTTCTGCATACTACATCTAGAAGGTGAAAGGCCTGCATGCAAACTCTTCATCACTTTTTTTCACCAGTTAAGCTCTTAGCATAAGATGTGTTTACCTGAGGGCTAAAGCAGTGAAACGTAGTATTTGGTTTTGATGTGCATGAGCAATTTGTTTGATGTGTGCATCCAGCACTGATTTAACAATTTACAGAATTTGTTTCTGTCTACTGTCTTAAAAATTTTCCTTTATTACAGATCAGTTTAAAGGTGGCAGATCTGGTCTAGCACAGTCAAAGAGCTGTCTGGACCCTCAGGAATTATTAGAATTACTGAAATCCAGAGACTATGAGAGGTATGCAGATTTCTTATTTTTCTTGGACTGTGAGTTTTAACTTGCAGCTTGCAAGCAGCTGTCAAAGGCTGTCTTGTCTTGTGGAGTGATCTATGGATATTCATAGTGGAAAGAATGTCCTGGGGGTTCTGCTTTGTGGGAAAATTGACTTCTTTGCAATATTAACTGCAACATGCTTTTGTCTATATTAAGAGGGATTGTTTCTTCCTCAACAGGGAGGTTAAAGGATCTAAAGAAAAAGTAATCAGTGATAAAGATTTAGAGTTACTCCTGGATAGAAGTGATCTTATTGGTAAGTCACACTTTTTTCCTGTTGTTTTTGCTTTTCATGTTCAACAGTAAATTCACTTGTTTTAAAAAGATTCTTTTAGATGCAGAAAGCTGCCATAGCTCACTTCCTTGCAGCTGCATTGTACATCTGAAGAAGGACCGTTTGGCCCTTTTGCTGACATTTCCAGTATGGTTTAGAATCACAGAATTGTGTCAGTTGGGGAAAAAAACCTTCAAGGTATTGAGTCCAACCATTAATTTGATGAAGAAATAACAAAACTTAACACACAGTGTGCCTTGAACATACTATGAGTGAAAAATGTAGATAAAGAGGTGTTCTGCAAAGAAAATTTCCTTGTAAGTTTCTGTAAATGATCAAACAAAAATAATTCTTAGAAAATATTTTTTTGCAAACTTGTTTAAAAGGTTGTTTTGATACTATTGTAATGCAAACTATAGTGTAACATTTTCTTTAGGGGAAAATGAGCTCTTCAGGGTTAGCATGGCTTGTCAATTGACGAAATATTTTCTTTTTATTTTTTAATTAATTTTTGAGGTTTTCTACAAGTTATAGTGCTTGATCAGGCCAAAATATTCTAAAAAACCCTTAACTTTTCTGAGAAGGGAAAGAAATTCTTGTCCAGTTAATCTAAACTAGATTATGCTTCATGAGACAAACCTCGAAGTGTAGATACAGGAAATGTCAGTCATTACTAATTTTAAAAGTAAAAATTATAGCTAGCCTTAAGGTGTGTATAATTTCAGTACAATAACTTTGCAGTAGAACTACTGACACACAGGATTTTTTTCCTAGATTATCTAAAGAAATTGTTTTATAAAACTTCTTATTTCAGTTAACTGATTGCTGATGCAGAAAATGATGCACTTGTAACATGGTCTGTCTATACAAATCTATACAGACTGTGAAACAATCTGATTTCTCCTTTAGAGAAGGAGGAATTTATTTTGTGCTGTTAGTGTGCGTCATATTTAGAATGGCTGCTTATGTTTGTTGTTTCCTTGTCTATACTAAGCAAAATTAGTATATTAACATTGTCAAAGATTTCTAGAAAGATAATAGTCTCATATTATGTACTGACTACAGTCAACTGCTGTTAGTGCTTTAGAAACTGAAATGTTGCTTTTGTCCACTGTAAATCATAATTAAAAACTTTTTCATTAGCTTTATATTCACTGGAAGGGGGTAACATGTAGACTGCAAGTTCTAGGAGAGCAAGATACAGGCCTCTGAACTTCAGAAGAGAATATTGCTTAGCAGAACTGCAATTTTCTGTTCTGTAACTTCACTAAACAGGTTTATTGTACTCTTTTCTTGTCAGGAAAATGAGATTTGTTCAGGTAGATTGTAAAACTCTGTATTTCTGCAGTTAGCCAGAGGGTGTGGGTTTTTTTGTTTTTACTTAAAGTACATAACCAAAAACTTTTCAAGTGCAAAGTTTTACTTGCAGTCCTTTGAAGGAGCAAAATTATTTTATCAGCTTGCTTTCCAAATACAAATAAAAATATATACATGCTTTATGTCTGTGACAGTAAGGTTGCAGACACCTCAGCTGTTATTTTTGATCTCTGTTTTGTTTTAATCCTAGATCAAATGAAGACCTCTGAAAAAACAAAAAAGGAAAAAATGGGTGTTTTCAGGGTCTTAGAAGAATCGTCGGATTCCAATGCAGAATGTGTGTTTTAATGTGCAAATGTGGCCTGTACCCTTACAGGACAAACATATGCCTGACGTCAGATCTTCAGAGGTGTTACTTGCACTGGTCCGTTATGCTGATTTTTCTTTAAGACTTTGTTCAAATCCCTTGTGTTCTTCCAGTGAATTCTAACATGTTCTACAGTACAATGCAAGTGATAGTTTCCTGTTGTGGCTTTGGTAGGCTCTTAAAAAGAATTAAATGAGCATATTTCATACTTGAGGCTAATGCTTGTAAAGGCTGGTAAAAACGAAACCAAAACAAGACAGACACACTTCCTGTGGAAGTCCTAAACTTTTTTTCATTTGATGTTAGTTACATTTTTATTTGGAAGGGAGAGAACATGTGCCTTTGTTACAGCCAATTATGTAGCTTCTGGGTTTTAACTTCCACAAATTATTTTGATTAAATGTTTGGTTTACCTTAAAAGTGCAAGGTTTTTAGCATTACTTGTTAAATAAGCCAAGCTTTTGTTGTGCCCATTAATTTACTCTTTCCATATTCATCTGGCACATTAGCCAATGTCACACATTAAAAGAAAAAAAACAAAACCCAAACAAAAAACCTGCACAACAGCAATTTAAAAAATCAAACAAACACTACCAAATGAAAGCAAAATAGCACCCCCCAAAAAATCAAACACCCTCCCAAAACAACAGCAAAATCCAAGCATTTTGAATGAGCTCAGAAAGTCCTAAAATTTTCTGGTGCAGATGTTACTTCTGTCTTGGCTGGGTTGTCTCTTTGTGTGGCAAAGGTGCCTGTTTGAAGCACATGGAAGGAGCCGAGAGTACTGGAAGTGGAAAATGCACTGTCTCTCAGGGTGTGTGGAAGACAAAGAAGTACTTTCTGGGAAGGGAGAGTATGAGACTACTACAAGGCAGTAGACAGATGGAAATTAATTTCATATGTAGGGTCTAAGAATGAGCCATAGGCAGTAATTTCGAACTTGGGCAGCAGGTAGCTTTTAAACTTTCAATTCTGGAGTTTGAAAACATCATCTTTGTGTATCTGGAAGCTGCAGTCATGCAATTGCAGCTGGAGCCATAGCAGTTGCAGTTAATCTAGCTATGCCAAGGCGTTAAGTAACACCACAGAATAAAGTGAATTCATACCTCTTCTATCAGACTTTGGAACCTAGTTTCCAGTCACTTTATGATTGTTCTTACTCTTCATAGAGTAATCTGTTAGCCTAATTTAGAGACACTTATTTTATAGTAGTGAGAGCTTTTTATTCTTGCCTCTATAAAAGAACAAATAGATCCATTAAGTTAATGATTAGGCTGGCTTTGACCTTTTCCAATTACTCATTAGCCTGAAACATACAAAGTCCAACATGTGCTGTCTTCGTGTTACTTATATTTGCTGCACTACTATGCTAGTCTCCCTTCATGCATTGTTGTATTACAGGATTCAAGAGTAAATGTACAGTAGTATCTGAATGCAGTAACTGAAAGCTATATCAGTTATAACTGCTTTTGCAGGGGCTTAACCTGCATTTTGCAGTCCAATCTACTCTGCTTAACTGCACAGCTACCTGAATACCACTGCAGAGTGATACCGCAGAGTCACAGAATGATGGGGGTTGGAAGTGACTTCAAAAGATCATCTAATCCAACCCCCTTGCTGGAGCAGGATCACCAAGAGTAGGTCACACAGTAATGCATCCAGGTAGGTTTTGAATGTCTCCAGAGAAGGCGACTCCACAATCTCCCTGGACGGCCTGTTGCAGTGCTCCATCACCCTCACTGTGAAAAAGTTTTTCCCTGTGCTCCAGCTTGGACCCATTGCATTTTGTCCAGTCAGAGGAGCCTGTCTCTGTGCTCGTGACACTGCCCTTCACATTAATATTTACATATATGAAGTCACCCCCTCAGTCTCCTCCAAGCTAAAGAGTTCCATTCCCTTAACCATCTTTGTGGCTCTGTACTGGATTATTTCTTAGACCCAAGTGGCCCAGAACTGGACACGGTCCTGCAAGTGCAGCCTCACCAGGGCAGAGTAGAGGGGGAGAACCTCTAGAGCTACTAACCACAGCCTTTCTAATACATCCCAGGATGCCATTGGCCTTCTTGGCCACAAGGGTACACTGCTAACTGATGGTCATCCTGTCCACCAGAACTTTGTCTCCCTTTCCCCTGGGCTGCTCTCAACAGGTCAGTCCCCAATCTATACTGGTCTATGGGGTTGTTCTTCCCAGATGCAAGACTCTACACTTGTATGTCGTTAAACTCCCTCTGCAGCCTGTCCAGGTCTTACTGAAGGGCAGTACAGCCTGAGGAGGTGTCAGCCACTCCCAGTTTTGTGCCATCAGTAAACTTGCTGAGAGTGCACTCTGTTCCCTCATCCAGGTTGCTGATGAAGATACTAGTCCCAGTACTGACCCCTGAGGGACTCCACGAGATGCAGTGGAGATGGTGGAAAACAAAAAATGAGCAAGAGTGTCTTCCATAGGCAGCACAGGTAGGACTTAATAATAATTGCTGCCTTCCTAAAAGTGCCTAAAATAGTGTAGCATTGGTGAAATGTCACTGTTTAGTGGTGTATGGAGCTTGATGTTAGATTTTGCAGAGATGTGGCTGCATTTGTAGCCCACATTCAAAGAGCAAAAGCAATGCTTGTGGTTTTGGTTGCTGCCACAGAGGACCTCATTTCTGTCCTTCTATTTCTTCTCCCAAAATATTGTGAATGTTGTCGATCAACGCATGCACAGTATACTGGCACGACCTTGCATTTCTTGCTCCTGTAGTCAAGAGTAATGGTCATACATGCTATCCAGCTAATTATGAAGGGGCAGTCCAGCTTTTGTGCACTTAGTGCACAGACTGGGACATGCTGTAAGGGGTCATTGGTGCTTGAGAAAGTGGCCTTCCTTTTTACGGATGGGGAGACGTGAGGTAAATGCAGTCATAACAATATGAAGATGAGGGGAGGTAAATGGTACTAATGGTTTTAAATTGTTCAGGGTGAAATAATATCCTTGATTTTCCATTAAAGGGGAAAAAATGTATGAGTGGATGCAAGACTTTTCTTGAGTTGCTGAGACCAGATAACAGACTGAAAGATGGAGTCTCAGTTTGCTTCTGTGTTGCTGCTGTGTGCCGTTTTCATCTTTCTTGTTTTGCCATTCTTTCTTTTTTCTTTTTTTTCCTAAATCAAGCAAGCACCTCATGTTCTTGGCTAGGGAGGGGCTGCTGCTGCTTTTACCAGATGATGACATGAAAATGTGTGGTAAACTTATGTTGGGCCCAGTCCTGTTCAATATCTTTATTGATGATCTGGATGAGGGGATTGAGTCCAGCATCATTAAGTTTGCAGATGACACCAAGCTAGGAGCAGTTGTTGATCTGTTGGAAGGTAGGAGAGCCCTGCAGAGTGACCTGGACAGGCTGGATGGGTGGGCAGAGGCCAATGGGATGAAATTTAACAAAGCCAAGTGCAGGGTTCTGCACTTTGGCCGCAACAACCCCAAGCAACGCTACAGGCTGGGGACAGAGTGGCTGGAGAGCAGCCAGGAGGAAAGGGACCTGGGGGTACTGGTGGATAGTAGGCTGAAGATGAGCCAGCAGTGTGCCCAGGTGGCCAAGAGGGCCAATGGCATCCTGGCCTGGATCAGGAACAGTGTGGCCAGTAGGAGGAGGGAGGTTCTTCTTCCCCTGTACTCAACACTGGTCAGGCCACACCTTGAGTGCTGTGTCCAGTTCTGGGCTCCTCAACTCAAGAGAGATGTTGAGGTGCTGGAAGGTGTCCAGAGAAGGGCAACAAAGCTGGTAAGGGGCCTAGAACACAAACCCTATGAAGAGAGGCTGAGGGAGCTGGGGTTGTTTAGCCTGGAGAAGAGGCGACTCAGGGCAGACCTCATTGCTGTCTACAGCTACCTGAAGGGTGGTTGTAGCCAGGTGGGGGTTGGTCTCTTCTCCCAGGCAACCAGCAACAGGACAAGGGGACACAGTCTCAAGTTGTGCCGAGGGAAGTATAGGCTGGATGTTAGGATGAAGTTCTTCACAGTGAGGGTGATTTGCCCTTGGAATGGGCTGCCCAGGGAGGTGGTGGAGTCACCGTCCCTGGGGGTGTTCAGGAAAAGCCTGGATGAGGCACTTAGTGCCATGGTTTAGTTGACTGGATAGGGCTGGGTGATAGGTTGGACTGGATGATCTTGGAGGTCTCTTCCAACCTGATTGATTCTATTCTATTCTACATCTCAGAACCTGTTCAGTGGCATTTCATCAGCATTTGAATGTACGCTGCACACATGATCATCTAGGTATTACACATGATCATCTGGGTATTTGTATTTGTCTGCCTGGCAGAGATGATGTTTGAGCTGCTAAGACCCTGCTCTGCAGCTGGTCTGATCTCACAGGGTTCCTATTAGCAAATGAAATGTAAATGTGCAAGCTGGGACAACTGGCCATGCTGCTCATTGCTGTTTTGCTGGGGGAAGGGTGGTTGTCATGGTGGTGGGAGGTGAGGAGACAATGAAAGATTTGTCTTGATGCTGTTAGTTTTCTGGGTTTTTTTTAAAACCCTTTTATAGCCCATTGTATCTCCTAGGGGCTAGATTTATTGAGTCACTGCCAGCAGCAGTCTTTTTAACTATGAAAACAGTTTATAAGAAGTGATGAGTGTTCTGAGTGAGCTACTCTGGCTCATGGTGAGCCTTTTTCTCCAACCTGCCGTGCCCATGGGTCATGCTATGCTCATAGCTTTCCATGCTGCAGCTGAACGTGGCATCCTGTGTTGTGTGGAGTGGGCTTCTGTAAGCCATGTAGGAGCAGCAGCACACAATTGCCATCTGTTACACAACGAGGAAGGGGGATACGTGGTGGCGGAGAGACTGCAACTGGAAACCCAAGTAATCTATGCTAAAGTGACAGGTTGTGCTTTGGGCTGCGCTGCATGTATATGAGTCCCTCTTTGGCAGGATGGTAGCTCACTTACAAACTGCCTGACACTTCTGAGACAGGAACCTTGTATGGATTATTTGACATTGATAATTTCTGGAGCTGGTGGCTCAGCATGGTAACAGGTGTGATAAGATTCAACTTGTTTTGTCCTCCATCATATAAAAAAATAAATACAGCAGAGAGCAACAAGATCATCCCCAAGTAATGAATGGCAAATGCCTCAGCCAGCCTGTTCCCAGAGTAATTAATTGGATCAACACTGCCATCTGCGTTAGAAACCAACACCTTTAGAACTACCCCACAAACCTTTTGTAGTAGAGGATGCCTGCATCAGGTCAGGCCCCACACAATCGGTGTTTTCCCAGCAGTGCTGCCAGCCTTGGCTGCAGGAGCTTGGCTGGGCGATAAAGCAGGCAGCCCTAGACAAAGCAGAGTTCGGCGTCTGTTTGCAGCGTGGGAAATGCCAGGCACGGTTCAGCAGCTTCCGTTCTGACCCCCGATGCAAAAGGAAACCCATGAGCTTATCTGGAATGAGACAGGCTTTGCTGACAGATGTTTGTGCAGTATGAGGGTCTTGACTCACACACTAGTGTTGGGGTGCAGCACACTACATGGCCCCGGTGGCCAGCGTTTTCCTCCTGCAAGGCAGGCAGGCAGCTACAGGCCAGGAGCTCCCATCATGCTGAGAAAGTGGTCAGCAAGGAGTGTGCAATGCTGGGAGCAAGCACCACTCCATGCTATGGCAGGACTTGAGCACTGGTCTTGAAATGCAGCCAGTGCAATCTCTTACTACAGGTTTACTCCTCCAGCCATGCAGGTCTGTGCTCTCCATCGCTGCAGTGGCTTTTTGTCTGGTCTGGCCTGCCAGTGCTTGCCAGCACTGCAGCACAGAGAGCCTTTTCCCTGGGGAAATGTGCTGTAGAGAGAGAGAATTAACCCACTAGCAGCAGTGAGGGGAGATGGCACCTTCACAGGCCAAAATCCTCCCCCTCTAAGCTTGAAAAATCTGCTGGTGTTAGGATCTGGAGTTTGCACAGGCATATGCCAGTGGCAGAGAAACCCACTTTCCTAGGGGTAAGCTGGAGTCTGCCAATGGAGCTGCCATCCTTGCTTGCTTGCCACTGCCCATAGAAGGAGCCTGAGAGGGATGAGCTAAACTTAGCTGGGTTGTTGAGTTGGTGCCCTCCTCAACCTGGCAACAAACTGTGCAGTTCATCTAGACAGTGGCAGGTTCACAATCCTGGTGACAGATTGGTTTCCCCTCCAGTGAGGATTGGGTTTTGGGTTGTTTTTTGTGTTTGTGTTTTTTTGTTTTTTTTTTTTTTGCAAGGCAGCTTTCTGTAGTGTGATTCAGTGTGAAGGAGCGGAACACCAGCTGCAGCAGTAAAGCACTGCTGAAGAGAGCCAGGACTACCCAGCACAGGCACATGATCCTGTCTGTGTTGCTGCAGATGTACCCACTAAACCCAGGGGTGGAAGCAGCCTGCCAGAGAAGGCGTGGGCCTCTCTGTTTTCAACTTCTGGCAATTTGTTTTAAAGCAGAGATACTGTCTCAGTAACCATTTATTTTTACACTAAAAGACCATCCACCATCTCACTAAGAGGTGTGAGCAAATAACTTCACTGCACTACCTGCTCTTTGCTTTACATGGGGGGAGGATATGCTGCTTTGGGCGCCATCTCATCCAGTGCACATGAGGTGTACACTCCCCTCCCCACATCAACCCCGAATGCACCCTCCAGCTGCCATGCATGTCTGGTAGGGTGGGGAGCAGGACAATGGCTCTGGCAGCCACATGGAGCCTTGCACAGGGGACAATCCCAAGTCTATGCAGACAGAAACAACTACAGCTGTGGGCTGGGCTGGATAAGGGCATGTGTGGTGTTAACCACCCCCACAGGTTTGCACTTAAGGCTAAGTCTGTGGCACAGAGGTTGGTGAGCCAAGCTGGAATGGACTGTGATGGGTGCTGTGGCCACTCAAACATTCCCTTCTTTGCTCCAGGATTCCCTGATGTCCAGCAAGCATCGTGGACACTTTTTCACAAGAGCTTAGTTTGTGACCACGGGGAACAGAGCAGGCATTGGTTGGTGCGTAATGGGGAGCACTGAAGTGTCCAATCCTGTCACCATGAAATGGTACTGGACAGAAAGTATGCAGCACTAGTCCGCCTTGCACTAACAGGCCACCAGTGCCAACTGTGACCCTTGCGTAGATGCTAGTGGGCAACTACTCTCAGCAGCTAGGCAGCTTACACAAGACCAGTTTGACTCAATGTCATTCCCTTCTGCTGTTCTCCAGATACCTCTTCTGCTGTCCTGGGAAGCTGGTCAAGTGCAGAAGAAAACAGACACATCTGTCTCATGGATTCACCCTGTTTATTGAATGCAAAATAACTGGGACACAGAAGAACTGTAATCTGACTTTGGCCTCTGATTTTCCTGTGTGATTGACAGCACAAAGGAGGAAAACAAAAATAATTCTGTTATTAAAAAAAACGAAACAGTGAAAGAGGAGATAAAAAGAATATAGTGACATCTCATGTGAACAGATGGAGGATTAATAATGGCAAGGAAAATCAAAGCCATGTCTAGTATTCTGTATTGTAAATGAGATTTGGCAAGGTGGGCAGGGATGATACTTTCCAAGGAAAAGCAGCAGAAGACAAACCATCCACACGGGCTTTGTGAGCAGCATGGTTTACTTTGGGAAGACGGTGACCACCTCATAGCCCTCTGGGGGAACCACCCGCTCCCGGGCATGCTTCTCGCAGTAAATTTGGTCTTCCACAAAGAAGTGTCCTTTCTGCTTGAGGTTGGTGCCGCAGTCACTGCACACGTAGCACTCAGGGTGACGCTGCTTGTCCCGGATCTTCACAAACACCCCTCTGGAGAAGGAACCAGCATCTCTAAGTGCCAGGCACCCACCACTGCCCCGCTCCTCCCAGCCACCTCCCACCCAGCCCAGCCCCACGCTAGTGCTGAAGGTAGACAATTTTCTCCTGCTCTCAGCAAATCGAAGTATAGGCTTTACCTCTGGTCAGGTGGATGTTAACAGCATTTTTGGAACCCAACATGTGCTGGTATGGGAGCTGTCCTGTGGAACGTGTTTACTAGCACTGGGCTGTCTGCCTTTCACTGGGACCGCCCCCAGGGTAGCAAAATCACAGCCTTCAAATGCTCAGGATCAAACAGCAGGCATCACCTTGGCCATCCAGGGGACCAAATCTTGGTCCAAACCAAATGGATTGCAGAACAAATCTAGAAACAATTGCAACTACTGGCTGAGGTGGATGAAGGCTGCACAGCCAGCCACTGACACACTAGGTATGAATGGGAGAAGCACAAGGACCGGCTCCTGACTGAAGTGGATGAAGGCTGCACAGACAGCCACTGACACACTAGGTATGTATGGGAGAAGCACAGGCACCGGCTCCTCTCTGAGCTCAAACACTACTGCTTTGGAGCTGCAATGAATAGATCCAGCCACACGTGGAACAGCTGTTACTGGAAAACTACAGCTAACCCAACAAATGATGAGGAGGAAAACTACACAGCAACTTGCTAACGAGCACCAGCAGCCACATGACAATTTGCCAGGAGCATCATTTTGTTCCAGCAGCCACTTACATTTTCCATAATTCATTAGGGTTTAGTGCTATGCATAGACTCCTGCTTTGTCTTCATATATACCCAGCTGGTAGAGTAACTGTAGAGCTTGTTTCTGATTCATGTTTTACAGGCTGTGGCTTGCCTCTGTAATGACTCTGCCAGTCAATTGCAATCCAGGCATGCCAGGACCAGGCAATCTCAGTGTAGGGGGGTTTCGGCAACAAATAGATTGTGGTGGGCAGTAGAGGAGACATCTGAATTCTTCTGTGACAATGCAGCTGGGACAATGCAGGAGTTGTAAGGAAGAATTTGTGGTTGAGAAACTGAACAGCAAATTGAAGAGCTGTGTTGGGTCCCTTGTGCTGTCATATATGGTGCAGCAGCTTTGCATCAAACCCTCAGCTCTGCTGTGCTGGAAATTGGACATACTTACATAAAGACCCATCACTGCATGGCTGAGAGCACCAGGATACAAAGAGCATTAAATACACCATTCCTGAATGAAAAGGTCATTTGGTTTCTGGGTGCTGCAAACAGTTTTCAGGTAGGAAGCAAAAGAATGCAGCAACAGTTGTCTTGAGGTCTCCCTCACAGGAACTTGCTTTGGTTTCCATTGATACAGAGCTGTAGAGGGAAACTAAACTCCTGTTTCACTGTGGGAAACTGCAATGTTAGTGCTGTCAAAGCTGGTGAGAATAAATGTGCCTTGAGACAGCTCCTGCATGCACTAGATGTGGGTGATGTTTCAGGTGCAGCACCTCAGCCCCATAGGCATGGGATGCTTGGCCTGCAACCTCAGGGACAGGCTTACTTACACAATGCCAGATCCACACTTCTCGCACATGGGCAGCTTCTGGGCATTCCCAATCGATGAGGCCACCTTTGTGGTGGGGGCTTTGACACTCCTAAATCCCGATGGTTTAGTAGGGTCTCCTGGGGGTGGAAGAACAGCGCTTCAGATGCATGGGCCTAAGGTATTCCTCTCAGGCAGATGCTCTGCTAGGGAGGGATGATGCTTTTTAACCCCAGCTCTGAGGCAGGGATTCATGCATGGAAAGCGTGCAGGGATTTACAGGTGTGTGAGGTGGAGGGAAGGAAGTGACACAGTTGAACCTGGCCCTGGAAATTTGAGGGCCTGAGATTGTGGATGGTCAGATGAGACTCTCTTCTCATGTTAAAAACCACCAGACTTCAGCTGATGTCTTACATGCACAGAAGCAAGGTGAAGCCCCAGCTCTAGCTTTGGCAGCACTGGAGTCTGCCTGCCATGTCCTGGCAGACTAGGGAGGACTGTCAAAGTCCTTTTCCAGTCTGCTGTCTGGTGTATGGTGGGGCTGGATCCCCCAAGACTCCTGAAAGAGTTGGTTCACAAAATCTTTGTTCTTGCAGGGCTCTGGGACAATAGGGATAATCTGTGCACTCCTGCTGCTGTGTAGCATGCTCCAGCTATCTCCCTAGTGCAAGCTTTCTGAGTCAGGGATGTCCTACAGGTCTTTCACAGGAGATGTATGCTGACCTGGATGCCTGCAATGCCACTGGATCCTAAATGCAAGATGTGAGGCAAGCCTTTAAATATCTGCAGTGAAAAAGGAGCCTCTTACAAAATGACATCATTGATGTAACTAGTCTTAACTACATGACTTCTGCAACAGGTTCAACACCAGGCAACAAGGGAAGGAGGGCTGCAGATCTCCCCAACACGTTTCACCAGCAGCATAGCAGGTCGATGGGCACCGCAAATTGAGAGGGACAGTCATAAAACCCTTCTGACGAGTGTCAAACCAAGAGCACGCCGCACCGATTGTTGCTGGTCTAACAGAGGAAAAACAGTGCAAAGCCCTTATTAACTAGCAAGGTCAGGAACACATCATGACCCAGGTCAGCATCACCAACAGGAGAGCTGCTCACCCCGTGGGGCAGGTGATGCTGTGCTGCAGCCCATGCACCCTCTGAACACAGCAGGAAGCACCTGCTTTCTAAGTTACTGTAAGTAATACTTGCTGCAAAGAATACAGCAGCAGCCACGTCTTCAGGCTCTTATCACTGCTGCTCACTCCCTCTTCCTCAAACAGCACTTTGTTCATATCAACAACACTGACAGCATATTTTTCAATCTCTCTAAAGGAACTTGCTTAAACAAATGCTCATAGGAAACATGACTTGTTCATCCCATGAAACACCCTCCACCTACGAGTGCAGGGTCAGGTCTAAACACAGCCCAGTTTTGGTGCTTCCACATATGGATGCCCACACAGAGCAGCTGGTAAGCCAGCTAGGCTGATAGCAATGCGCCACAGGACACGTCCCAGCTGAGGAGATAGATCCCTGCTGCTGCTACTCAGAAGGCATGGCCTGAAGACAAGCTGGGAGAAGCAGCCAACCAGTGTGGTATTTATGGCCTCAGACATTATCTGAGTCAGCAGCAGCAGTGTTGAAGGCTGGTGGAGCATCGAGGCAGGCAGGACACTGTCTCCTCAGGGACAGACATTCCTTTGGTGCCACATAACCTCCCGGGCCTGTTCTGCAGTGGGTGATTATCAGCTCACAGTGGAGTAAAGCCAAAGCCTAGCCTATCCTGGCCTGTGATCGGGCAGGCAAACCTTGTGCTGCAAATCTTCAAAGAAAGATAAAACAGAGAGAGGCTTTTGCTTCTTATCTTCAGCACTACTAAGCACTAGGGAAGACCTCGGCTGCCTGAGAAGTCCTGGCTACTCCAGTCTCTTCCATGCAGGAGCTGAACTCTGAGGGAAAGCTGCAAACACTCAACATTTACAAGATGCTTTCAGGTAGATATTTTGACAGCATATTAAAGCCTCAGAGATCTTGGTTTCCTTCTTCCTATTGTTTCCTTTTGTTTTGCTCTTTCCTTTCAGATTCCTCAGACCTACGCTTGTAGGTGAGTCTCCATTTGTGGTGAATATCTCAGGACTAGGTTTCTGTTGGGTAAAATTGAACATAGCACTGTGAAGCTAATAATACAAAAGAAAGTCTCAACTAGCCTGGGTCCGGGGAGAGGAAGTAATTCTTGGAATGCTTTTCCTATTAATTTGTTTGTTTTATTTTATTTAAGTGGAGAAGAGAGTACGATTTAGTCCCTACCTAAACTAACTGGCTCTTTTATCTTATAATCTGCAGCCCTGCACAAGTCCACATGTCAAACCAAGAATGTCAAGCAGAGCAAAATTTCAGAGGTTAAAAGCTATCAGTCACCTGCTTGCTGTAACCCAGCTTATATATATTTACAGTTGATTGCAGAACGGGATCCTTTTTCTTGTGTAGTTGGATGGAGATTGGAAGCTTTAGGACTTACTGAAGAGCATTATCTTGTAGTAACATTCATGTAACATAAAGTAACATTAAAAGTCTTGAATCTAAGATGATGTTTAATCAGTAGATATTATTTTAAAGGGGCAAAACTTTGTAAAGTAAAAAGAGTTCTTGCAACTTTCTAGACCCTTTCTTGAAAACAAAATGATGTAGGAGTTCATTTCTTGAGCACTCGCTCAATAAGGGAGTAATGATATGGGCCCATAGACACTGAAACTAATCAAGAGAATATTTAGGAGTTAAGTTAGTGAAAGGGTCTGTAGGTTTCTGAAGAAACCACCTACACCTGCTACACTGAACAATCAACAGCCAAGAAAGGAAAATATAGATGTTACTCTTAAACACTACAGTCCAAGGAATGGCAAAAGGCAAGAACACACTCAGATTAGATGTGCTGTAAGTGCTCACCTTTCTCTTCTGACTCCAAAATCTCTTGCAGGACAAGGAATGAAGCAGACTGCCTGGGTGGCTCATTTGATTCTTGATTCTCCTGGAGCATCTTGTAAACCTCAGATTCTCTGTCTATGACAATGCCACCTGGGGGCTGGTTATGCTGATCTGAACTGAGGAAGAAACAGTTAGGCTTGTTAAACAGCTGAGAACTAAAGCCAGTCCCTCAAGTAAAATGTTCACGATGCATCCTATGCCTGAAAAATGAATGTGCAAAACAAACACACAACAGGATGCCATAAAACACAGAGGTGCTGGATGTGCTCACACAAGACAGCTGCAGCCTGAGGGGGATCAGCACGCTGGGCTATCCCAGTATGCCACTGCCAACAGGTCCTCACTGACTGACCCCAGATAGTCCCCAAGTGGTCTTCCTGCCTCACCATTACTCCATGCTCCAGAAATGAAAAGTTTCTGCCTAGGAAATCCTAATAGTAGGAAAATAACTTGTGTGATAAGATGGAATCCCAACTGGTTGCTATGCCCTCTATGCATATTCCTTGCATGCATAAACTGCCTTAGATTGCTGCTTTACATCACTGTGAATCTCGAATTAAGTCTATTCCATTAAAAAGAAATCTCAGCAAGTACACTATAAATTAGTCCCAAAGGATCCTTCACAAAGTAACAGCTGTAGGATCTAACAAAAAGAGCCCTAATGTAAGATGGTAATTAATTTAAATTGGGTTTCAAGTGTTATTATTTCCATTTTATAGGTGGAAACTCTGAGACACAGCCCATTTACAGCATTTACCTAAAGTTAATGAGCAGGTCAAAGGCAGAGGTAATTTCTGCCTGCTAAGACTAAGCTCTCATTTCAATTGCCTCTTGAGGTGCTGCTGCTGCTGCTGCCACCCATGTCACCAAGGACTTGCACCCTCAGCCTAAAGCCCAAGGTGCTTCAGAGGCAGCTTTTCACAATGCAGAGCGGCTGAAAAGGTGGTCATTGTGCCACCAGAAGGGTATTTAGGGAAGGGGCGGGGGAAAGAGAGAGAAAAATAGGCTGGAGGCAGTACCTAGGATGTTCTGCACATCCATGTGAGCTATCTCCATACTAAAGGATTTTAAAAGAGTTTGGATAAGTAATGTTTGACCAAATACTAGGCAAAGGAGTGGACTAAATAGCAGAGGTTCCTGCCTGTCTTGTATTCTGTGGAAAAATAAAAAAACTGACAAGTCTCCTCTGACAGCTCAGTTACATAATGCAGCCTTATAAATGTAAACGGTCTATTAGATTTCACCATCCCTGAGCCCTATGACTGCCTGAAAAGTACATAAACATCCTGAAGTTCAGACTAAATTGCAGAAGGAAATCTTTCGTGGAGAGGCATACTTCCCATGCCAATGTGCAGTTGAGTCATCTGGGAGTTGCTCTATGTAATAAACTCTTCAAGCACCAGAGGTAAAATGGTCACACAAATCAAAAAATGCCATTTTCATAAAAAGAATTTCATGAAATGTTTCCATCTTTAGTAATTTTCAGTGGAACAGGAAGCACATTAGACTTGCAAGCAGCTGAACCCTGGAAGCCTGAATCTCATTTACTGGAGCCTCCCATCCAAACTAAATACTGTGCCTTCTCTTACACAGAAATATTGCAGGTTATCCAAAATGAATCCATGCTCCACATTACATTCATCTTACGTAAACTCATATACTCCGACCACGCTATCCACCCAGAAAAAAACAGTAGGCAAGAAGCCTGTCATTGCAGTTTGCATAGTAGGAATGTTTTGCTAGCATGCATTCAGAAAGCAAAGGCTAAATCATCTTAAAGAACAACAGAGCCAACCATAGCCATCACATTTCTACCATGCATTGTGACAGTGCAAAATGTACAGATCAGCTCTTCCCAGTATGCACCCTACAGATAAACCTACATAAGACTGCCAAGAGACTATAAAAAAGCCCAAATCCTGGAATATGTGCCAGTAGGGTGATATACTTCATAAGGGCAGAAGGCTATACTGCTAAAAGAAAACAACCAAATGAAACAACAAAGCACCAAGAAGTACCTGATCTCTGGAATGGGCAATATCACAGGCACAGGAAATCTGCCTGCAGGATAATGGGTCCCTCTGTATGTTGGCTGATCTACATCACCTCCTGTTACACAAGTAGTTTATAGCTGCAGCAGTCACCACCAACCACAGCAATCAGCAGCAGCTCCTTCTCCATGTGCAGGGGTTCCCCAACACAGAAATTTTGTACAGGACAGCTCCAACAACCATTACTGGATTTCAGACTCTCACACAGCCATTACTGAATCCTAATGCTGCTACCATACAACTTGCAATGCTGGATCACTGAAAACTTGCAAGAAGATGGCAATGAAAACCATGAAGACACAGCCTTCAACAGTGTCTTTAAAACAACACACCTTATTCTTTACCAATGTAATTTTATGACTTTACTTACTTAGTAACACTTATTTACTTATTGATGTAATTTTAGTACTTTATGCTAGTACATTTTGAAACGTTTACAAGCATCTCAAAGCTGTACTACAGGAAGGCCTATAAAGCAGTCACTTCTGCAATGAAACAACTGCTGATTGATGCCTGGGGGCTCCTCTGTGAGTATTGCCAGCTGTCTGGACCAGCACAGCCAGCCACTGGTGTGACTGTTCTTGGTGAGCATGGAATAGCTACAAGCAAAAGGAGCAACTTACAGCAAGTAACCGGACTAAGTAACAAGGCAGGAGTAAATCTACACCTGACATTATCTCTTGGCGCTGGCACAAGGCAAAGCTTGCCTGTGTGGGTCTGTGGGTGAGCACACCAACTTTTCTGCTGTGAAGCACATGCTGCTCAGCCCAGGGTGGTGACTGTCAGCAGCCAAGTTGCTGTATGTTTTTCTTTCTGTCCCACAGAGGCCACGTGACAGACCACCTCCTTGGACCACAAGTCTCACAGCTGCAAGTTGCTTGGTCACATAGCAGAGTATCTCTGCTGAGGGTTCCCATCTTCTGAAATAATTCATCCTTGATTGGGCGTTCTGTGAGATGGCTAAGCATACTCACTACCAAAATCCTCCCTGTAAAACCCTCTGGGCTGTCATTTAGAGGCATGAGACAGCTGGTTCCCAACCGCAACATAGAGCAAATACAAAAGACCTTGTGATACAGAAGCTCTCTACAGATCTCGCAGACCTTAGAGCATGTCTGTTCCTATGTTCCTATGGGCAGAGGAAGCCTCAAGAGCAGCAGCCTGGGCAGACAAGTGGGCAGGAGTGTGAACACAGACCAGGTGCTCTGAGTACCTGGTGCCTTCCTATGCTGCTCCAAACTCACTCCAGTGTTATCAGCCAAAGATGAAGAACCATGGGTATCTGCTTCAGCTTGAAATAAACAGTGCACACCCATGGCCCAGCCTGCATCCAGCAAAACAAACGCACAAGAACACATGTGTCAGCAGCTTCTGTTTGCAAACAATTGTTTCATTGCAGGAGAAACGTCAGCTTTCAGGATAAAGCACCCTCCTGCCTCGAGTAAATCCATCTGCTGGAGGTGGTTCCTCCAGGAATGCCACCAGCTACTGCCAAAGCCCTACTGGATGTGTGCACAGTGGGCAATAGACATCCTGACAGGCTGAAATGATGCTTTGGTGCTTCTCACAGAGTTTAGCATAGGCACAATGCAGACAAACCTCCTGTGAGGTCATGCACTATTGATGGAAAGACAAAATGTAACCAGGATTTTCTTGTGACCAGCCAACGTTGTGAGCCACAGACAGGGACAAGGCACTTGTGGACACTGAGATGCAGATAAACAGATGAAGCGAGCCAGCCACAAGGGCAGCAGGTAGGTTACCTGCAAAATCAGGGCTCACAGAAGGGATTTGCCCCTGCAGGGAATCCACAACGGTGCTCTGTGAATAGAGCTGCAAGGGAGAACTGAACTGCATGTGCAGCACTTTGAGTTCCGGCACCTCCACTTCACAAGGCTGTTGGGGCAGACCTGGGCTGCATGCTTCAGCTGCTTGGGCCCCACTCAGGCTTGGCTGGGGATGAGGGAGGTGCTGTACCTCTGCTGTGGCGGCTTGGAGGTCTGCTCCTGCAGAGGGTTATAGATGGAGGTGAAGGAAGCCTGCATCACCCTTGTTGGTGATGGGTGGCTATGGGCCCATGTGTTCACATGGCCAGTTTTGAGTTGTGTTTATTTGGGGGTTCATTTGTGTTTTGCATAATGGAATTGAGGGGAAAAATGGAGAGGAGGAAGAAAGGAAAGAAGGATGAAATTAATGAAGAGCTAAACCAAACACCCCAAGTAATACAACGAGTTGCAGACTACTGTCTGAGGGACATACCACTGAATACATGAATTACATTAAAGGCTTCTGGTTAGTGCTTTGGTTCTAGTCTTACACTCTAGGTGTGTCCACACAAAAACTAAAATGCAGTTTGATGAGCAAATGCAGGGCTTGTAGAAGCAATGAACACATGGCAGCAGAAGTTCCGCTATGAGCTACCTACCTAATCACACTCTTATGGACCCACCATCCAGCCAAGGAATGCCACCTTAACTACTGCACTTCCCAGAGCTATCCTGGGCACCCTGCTAAAAGGCAATCTCATCTCAAATTCCAGAATAGATGTGCTCAGTAGCAGGCTTCTCCCTGCCCTCCCCATCTGCTTTGCACCACCAGATCCATTGAATATGTTTGCTGTTTTCAGACCTGCATTTACATCATGCACCCTCTAAGGATGGAGCATGGACCAGGTTCTTGTGTCATATCTCCATGTGCAGTGGCAGGATCAGGATTCCAGGTGCAGACAGGCTGAGTATATGCTGGGTGTAGGACAGAGATGCAGATAAATGACAGGTAAACCTGGAGCAAGGCCTGCCACATACAAATAACTCAGCTAAAGACATGGGCAGGAACTTCAAAGCAGCTGGAAATCTGTGCGAATGAGAACCTGTGCTTATGCACTGCAGAGACCACAGCTGGTCTCTAATGACAGAGTGAGGTCCCTGGCTCTCAATGAAAACCAGCAGCAATTAATTTGCTTTTGATGAGTCTGTAAATAAAAGTGTATTACCATCAAAGTCGTCATCCACAGTCCTCCCAGTTTATCTTTGCAACAATGGAAAGATGAACAAAGATGCCATATACCCAACAGGCAACGGGGCTGGCAGTGGACCTTCCTGCTAGGAGGAGCACAATAAGCCACAGCACTAGAAGAATCCCATCTCTTTGCTAATCCCTGTGAGAAAAATGGGATCACCCACAGGTTTCCAGCAAAATATACCTGGCGTCCATGGAGTGCTCTCACCTGAAGAGAACTCCAGACTAGAGTAGAGGTGTTATTTGACTGACAAATGGTCCCATCAGGTTAATGGAAAGTCAGATTTCCCTTGTCCTTCCTCTCTCTTTGCTAAGTCCCTGAATGAGGCTACTGAGGTCTTCTGAAGTAAATCAGGAACAAACATCTGTTAACTCATCTGCCTGCTGCAGCATCATAACTCTGCCTAGAATGGCCCATGCTGCAGATGGGGCTGCCAGTGCAAGAAGCAGATTTCCATCAGGGATAGGTCTTCAGGCTTATGTTAAACAACAACCTCAGGCCTTTATGCCCTGCAAAAGCAGAGGCTGAATTTACTTTTGCCTCCCTGTTCACAAGTCAGCAATTTAGTTGACTATCAACTAAAGTATTGGTCTTCTGTTGTAAAAGTGGCCAAAGTCTACCAGACAGTTTGGTCCTGCTATAGAGAGACTTAGGGCAGTTAAGGAACTTGACCAATGCAGCCAGGAAGATTTCAGACAGCTCCTGATTTATTACCTCCAATGAAAAAATAGTAACTTTGGACTTTTGGAATAAAGTGATGCAACCACAAAAATCAGTAGGCTCTTTCAAAGATTAAAAACCCTTTCTAATCCTACATATAAAATCACATACACAGGTATCAATGTTTCAGCTACATTTTAAAACTCCTGCAGAAAAACAGAGTTCAATAATAAAAACTAGAAAGATCCAAACTTAGGCAGAGCCTGTCTATGAATCCCAAGCCAGCTAGGAACAGGGACATGTGTGCTTCCTGTGCTAGCTGGGACCCATCCTGCCCAGCATTGCCCACAAAGCCATCACAAAATGCTAACTACAAAGGGCTTCTAACAAGCTCTCAGGCACCTATTCAGGCCAGCAGGCTGGTATGTCATGCTGAATGCACGTGGAAACTGTGTCGGTCTCTTCTACACAAAGAAACACAACAGCATTAATTTCATTTCTGTGTCTTATGAAATGTTCCCCACTCCTCCAAGGCCTTATGGACCATATCTGCATTCATGCCTCTGCTCCACTCCTTGTCCTGATAGAGAACTTTTCTGGGTTAACAAATTGGTACCCTCACAGTGAACTCTCATCTGAAGCTTTCTTCTGGGAGCCCAGATAGGGAAGGAAGGCAGAGAAGATACTTACGGCTTGGTAGGCTCTGGGGCCCCAGGTGACGTCTTTGGCTCCACAGCATTGTTGAAGGTCTGGATGTTCTCTGAGGAGTAGAGGCCTGCTGGGCTGTTGTACTGAGCAGTAATCACTCTGGGGGCAGAAGCTGTGGCAGCCGTGAAGGGCACCGCGCTCCGGTTGTGTGCACTTCCTATGTGCCTTATTTCCTGCATGCAAAGAAGCAGAAGCAAAAATCAGAGGTGCTCAGGCAGGCAAGTAGGAGGCAGCAGAGCAGTCCGAAGCAAACAGCCACTTTTGCATATGGTCTCAGCTGAGAAGCATGTGGGGTCCCCTCCTCAATAGCTGATCTTCAGACCATTTCAGAGTTGACATATCAGGAATGTAAGAGCTCAGAAATATTGCCAGAGCTATTAGCTCAAGATGCCACACATCTGGGAGCTCCTGCAAGCCTGTGTTAAGCTGCAGGACCTAGTTTCCCATGTAAGGCTACAGATTTTAAGCATTCCTTGCAATTCCTCAAAGAAGGGCAGATTTATCTGGAAAAGTGACAATGAGAGGCAGAAAGAGCAGCGCTCTTCAATGACATCTGAAAGTTTGGCTTTCCTTAGTTATGGGCAACCCAAATACAAGAGGTTTGTCATGACTACAAGTGCTCTGGGGCATGTCTGCTCCTTCAGCTAATACTGGGATATTTGATGAACAACTTTGGGTTTTCCTGACAGAAAACTGTGGCAATAAAGGTGGAAAGTTTAACACAAAAGACACAGTGACACAGGCAGTAACAGCTAATTGCCAGAGACTTATTCAGTGTCAACAGTATGAACTGTTACCCAGACATTATGGATTTGCTGCAAATTGAAGGCTTCCAAGGACATTAGTGGACACTGAGAAACACTGGTTGCAATGTAATAAAAGGACATAATTCAAAACAAGTAAGATATGAAATAAGATTGTTCTGAATCACAATCAGCACTAACAAAAATGGGGAAATTTCAAAGATCCATCACCAGTTCAGCAGGCTGGTAATTTAGCAGCCTTGGTGCATTGATAACAACATCCAGGACTTATTTCTTCCCAGAGAAGAGGCATGACCAAAGCAAGGAGGAAGTACAACTGGGCCTCACTACAGCAGGTGTGAGAAAGGACTAACAGTCACAGAAGTGTCTTGAAATATCCAGGGCTAAAAGATGGCATGAAAACATGCATTTTGCAATGTTCCAGACAGCAGTAGAGATTGGGCATAGCCTCATGGCAGGGCTAAAATCCAATGGCACAGGATGAGATGCAGCCTTTCTTAAGACCCATAGCTCCCAGCTGCAATTAATAACAACTAGTTCCCTCTCCCACTCCATAAGGCACTGACTTAGAGAATCATAGAATCAGTCAGGGTTGGAAGGGACCACAAGGATTATCTAGTTCCAACCCCCCTGCCATGGGCAGGGACACCCTACCCTAGATCAGGCTGGCCAGAGCCCCATCCAGCCTGGTCTTAAACACTACCAGGCATGGGGCCTCAACTACCTCCCTGGGCAACCCATTCCAGGCTCTCACCACTCTAATGCTGAAGAACTTCCTCCTCATGTCCAATCTGAATCTCCCCACCTCCAGCTTTGCTCCATTCCCCCTAGTCCTGTCACGACCTCATATCCTAAAAAGTCCCTCCAGAGTATTTTTGTAGGCCCCCTTTGGATACTGGAAGGCCTTATACAGCAATTGAGTGAGCCTTTGCCACCCTCTGAACATCTCACAGCAATTGTTTGATAGAGCTCTAGTTACAGGATAAATACTCACCAGAAACAAGTATGACTAACTTCTCCTATAGATATTTCTTTAAATTTCTTTTATGTTCCCAGATTTCCTTAGACAGTTGGCTAGCATTCCCAGACCAAGAGATGGGAGTTATCTCACTTCAGGGCACTCAGATGGTGTTTATTTTTATGGCACCAAGCACAGCATGGAATCCTTCAGAGAAGAGCAGTGTAGGTCCAAACACATTCAGGATTTATAAGTCATTTGGAATCAGTGGGGTAGCTCAAGATGCTCAGGTATGAGTTAGTGGAACTGTCCTCCCATGCCTTTCTGACAGATGCATATGGACATAAGCCATAAAGGTTTCCCACACACCAAGGGAAGAAAGACCCTGGAGTAATTAGCTAATCTCCCTTTGTTGCAATCTCATTCAAAGCACAGAACAGTGCTCATAAAAATAGTTTTTCCCATGGCAGAAACTGCAGATTTTAGACGGAAGAAAGCCAAACTTCAGCCTACATATCACACTGTGGGGAAAAGTATCAGTGATCTTTTATCAGCATTAAATACATATGCTATCCCGTCATTCAGAGGCCACAAGTCGGAGAGGGTTTCACAAACAGTTGGTTCAATGAAAGACAGAGGTGTGTTTAGGCTAACAGGGTTACACTCGTAGGTCAAACAGGAACAAAGTTGAAGTTGTAACTTGTGTTAAGAACTAGAGAAAGGAAAATAATTTAGAGTATCTGTTTTTTAATTCTGGTTTCCTAAGGAAGCAAGGAGCCTCGGTTACATATGCCACATGCACATGGGCACCTTCCCATTCCTGTCAAGGACCTTTTACTCTCTCGGACAAGACCAAATCAGTTTGACAGTGATAAAGGCCTCAATAGTATCTAAGTTCCTACAATTGCAGAGAAAGGCATGTGCAGGGGAGAGACTGAAATCACATTAGTGCCTTGACTCCAAGAAGAACTGCAATGAGCACTCAGGCACAGAATCCACATAGGAAATTTTGGGTTACTTTTGACCACCAGGTAGGTTTTCTGCTATGTAATAACATCCAAGGCAATAAACGGAGCTTTCAAAAGTATTAGGACATCTGCAGTAGCTCTTATGTGGATGAAGTCTGCAGACTGTAAGGGAATTTATAGCAAGTTAGATAGAGATACTGTGCAGAAGGTGAGGTCTGAGAATTAAATTAGGAAAAAAATCCCTTCTGGAGAAGAGTGTAGAAGGTTAGAGTTTACAGACAAGCATTATAAGAGCAGTAACATTATAAAGGACATTTGCATAATTCAAATTCTCTGGCACTTCCTGTCACGCCATTCTACTCTTTCTTCTCGAGCTGTATGAGGAATTTGCAAAGAACAAGTGCTTTCATGATCCCAAGATCAAAAGATAACATGTTCTCACTGTCAAACGGGACAGGCATTAAACAGAACTGACAATTCAGGCCCTGTAGTGTGCAGTAGTTTTGTTAAAGCCCCCACTTGTGGAATCATATAGAATCATAGAATTGCATGGCTGGAAGACATCTCAAGGATCATCTAGTTCCAATTCCCATGCCATGGGCAGGGACACCTCACACTAGATCTTGTTGCTCAGAGCCCCATCCAGCCTGGCCTTAAAGACCATTCACCACCTCCCTGGGCAACCTGTGGTGTCTCACCACCCTCATGGTGAAGAACTTCTTCCTAAACTGAATCTACCCATTTCTAGTTTTGCTCCATTCCCCCATATCCTATCACTATCTGACATCCCAAAAAGTCCCTCACCAGCTTTCTTGTAGGCCCCCTTCAGATACTGGAAGGCCACAATAAGGTCTTCTTGGAGTCTCCTCTGCACTGAACAGCCCCAGCTCACTCAGCCTGTCCTCATAGGAGAGGTGCTCCAGCCCTCTGATCATCCTCCTGGCCCTTTTCTAGACACATTCCAGCATGCCTAGATCTTTCTTGTAATAGGGGCTCCAGAACTGGATGCAGTACTCCAGGGTGGGGTCTCACCAGAGTGGAGTAGAGGGGGAGAATCACCTCCCTTAACCTGTTGGCCACACTTCTTTTGCAGCCCAGGATACGGTTGGCTTTCTAGGCTGTAAGTGCACACTGGACTGCAAGTGCATATATGTCCCTGACTTAATACAGGGACAAAAAATAAGAAATGTGACACTCCCAAAATCTTGTCCATCATCAAGCAACTGAAAACTGCTACCACAAACCCACTGCTCCACTGTTTTACATGTGGGGGCAAGACATGGTTTATGCAGTTGAGCTGCCTGGGGTTTGCTGTATCTCTAGGGCTGTGGCATTCTCAGGACCAACACAAGGGAAATGTGGCAAAGAGCATTAAACAGCATCCCTGGCTGAGGCACCAACTGCAAGAGCAGTAAGCAACAGTCTCTTTGCAAAGCATGAACTGGCAGTCAGACACAAGGACATGCCCTTATCCTGCCAGTAGTAGAGAGTAGCGTTGCTAATATTAGATCTTTCTGGAGACAACTGAGGTTGGCATCTGCAGACAGATTTGGAAATGCTTGCCTCACCCTCCCTCCAAGCCATGGAGATGCCTCAGTCTGACAACACCAGGCCTGTCTGCAGCAGGTTGCAGTCAGCAGCAAGCAGGGGTACTAGCAGTGGTTATTTTGGTCTGATGCTGGAATACGGAAGCTCCTGAGCCTCCAGGTAGGCTATCCAAGGCAGTATAAACCACTACAAACTGACACCATGAATATGCACCATATTCCTTTGCTGAGATATGTCGCCATAAGGGCTGGCATAGTGACTAGTCCAAGCTAAAATGTATTAGCAACTCCTAAACTTCTGCACCAGGGGATTGCTTCTGAAATTGGTGAGTTGCCATGCTGCTTCACTTTCAAAATGAAGCCATTCCTCCAACAGCACCCTCCCTGTTTGAAACTACCTCCTCTATAGAAACATCCCATCTGCTCCCAAGTCCTCCAAGCATCACTGCAAATCACTCCACCCCTGAGAAAAAGCTGTTTCCCAGTGTGAAGGACAAATAAAAGTTTGGAGAACCCCAGCTTCAGGGCAAATACATGGGTTTCCTGCCAAATAAATGTTCTGAGTGCTGGCTGTTAGTGGTAACAGCCCTGTTCTGGGGCAGACAGTGATAATGCCATACACTGCCATGCACTGGCCACAGCCCTTACAGCTGCCAAGGGAGCTGCCAGCTATGGTGCCAGGATGCAGGGATGAGAAAAATGTCCCTTCACTAAGGCAGGAAGCAGATCAACATTTCCTACTGCACCGGCTACAAGCTGCGTCATGGGGAATTATCTGGGAAAACAATAGCCCCTTCCTCCTTCTCGTCCCACTCAGGTCAGGCCATACCTGGCAGTGCTGAAGCACAGCCTGTGAAATCACCACAGCTACGTCAGCCATCACCTCCATGTCTGGGGTCAGCCAGTGGCTCACAGGTTGGACAGGTGCCTCCTCCTTGCCATGCACCACAGATGGACATGGCTACTGCTATGGGACCTACTCAGCCCAAGAATCAGGGCATGGGACTCCAGGCCAATTCCCAGCTGTCAGTAAGGCAGGCAGACAGCCTGGGATGACCCACCTCCATCAGCTGAGCTGGGGCATATCCCATGCCTCAGAGACATAAAGCCATCTGGACATCTCCATGGTCCCAGGTACCCTGGAGCAGGTTGGAAGCAGTCTGAGGTGAGGCTGGGCTATTTGGTCCCATCTGCCATGCAGTGACATGGCCAAAGTCGTCCTGGCTGCACTGACCTTACCGCCATCAGAAACAGGCAAAACCTGGAGGCTTTTTGCACTCACTAAATCAAATAATGATGTGAGGGGTTGGGCAGCCTCTTCCCTTAGCAGGGTTTTCTTCTTCTCACAGCACAGCCTGAAGGCAACCAGCAGGGCTGGGATCTCAGGGATGCTGGCTGCTGCCCCACTGACACTATACACCCACTCCCCCGACTGTCCACTGCCCCTTCCCAGGCCAACTTCCTGCAGTCCCTGGAGTAAAGGAAGGTTGGATATGGAGTCAGTGGCTGTTTGAAGCCACCAAAAACTTTTTTCAAGTGTGGAGTCATGATTTACAGACTGGCCAGCACAGTTATTTCCTGAAGCTCCAGCTCTTGGGAGTCAGGGGATTCACTCCAATATCATGTTACAAATCAATTGGAAAAAAAACAAACAATTAGCACTCAGGCTCTGTAGTTGTAAGGAGAAGCAAAAGCCCCCATGGCCCCACAGTGCCCTGAAGCAGCCAAGTGAACTGGCAAAACCTGCTGCCCCACTGGGCCCCAGATGTTCTTGCACCCCAAGTCAGAGCCCAGAGGCTTGAAGCAGGCAGTTCTGGATTGCACACCTCGAGAGCCACGCCAAGAGGAAATAAGATAAAACATTTCTCAGTATAAATGTTTACTGAGCTCTAAGAAAACGGGCCCCTGGCCAAACCTCAGCAAACCAGAGCATTCTGGCCCTGCAGGCAGGGAAGGAAAGTAGAGGGCGGCAGCCAACACCCCCATCCCAATTCTCACCCTTGCAAAGCTGCCTGCAGAGTGAAGGCCATGCCTGTGCCTAGCCAGCACACCGGTGGGGAGGCTGCTTCTGCCACACATTCAGTAACAGCTCAGAAGAGGATATCTTCGCTGAAAACTCTATTCTGCCTTACCAGCTGCAATTTTAAGTATTAAGAAGTGCCTTTAGTTTCACCTCTTCCTCTGTTATTCAAGGTTTTTCAACTATGGAAAGACCTTTTGCAATGCTTTGAAATCTGATTAGAAATTAGGAGGGGTTTGGGGTTTTGTTATTGCAGGGGGGTAGAACAACAAGGCTGGCTTCCCACATCCTCTCCTTCCACGTTCCTGACACATTCCACATCCATGCTGTAACATCTTTTAACCAAAACCAGGAGGTCATGATATGCCAGCACATTTCCTTTGTCTGAAACACGATGTTGTTACTTTACACACCTATTGCTGCACGCATTGCCCACACATGCATGGCCTTATCAAAGGCCAAGTCAGCCACACACCCAGTTTCTATAGCTCCTGCTTTCTCTGTATCCAAGGAGATAAAATACACAAGATAGAAATAATGACATCACTCTGAAAGGGCAAGGATGAGATAGGCACTCTTAAGAAGCCTTTGGGAAGAAAGAAGTGATTGTCTGTCTCTGTCATCCCACAAATGTCTTGATTCACCTCCAGAGCTATTCTGACTGCATGTTTGAAGGTTATTTCTCATTTAAAAAACAAACAAACAACCAACATATCAAGTTTGAAAGCCCATATTTTCTGTAGTTAAGAAGAGCTGATCTCAAAGCAAGAGTTTTCACTGACATTCTTGAGTGGTGACGTTAACGCTTGTGCCTCACTGCATACACTACGTGGCCTTCAGGGAGCTGGACAAGCTTTTTTGGAAACAGTCCTGGCATTGACCGCCCTCAGAGCTGGCCTCTTTCAGCTCATTCTCTACATGAGCTCACTCAGAGACCTAGGCCCTACTGACCTCAATGTCCTAGATATAGAGTGGGGGGAAAAGACAAACCTCCCACAGAGCCCAAGTCTGACAAGAAACTGCACAATCCTAGAGATAAAGAGTTTTGTTGTTCACTTTACTAAGGCGCAATGCAGCCACATACTGCAGCACGCAGGTCACATGGCAGAGTTTGAGAGTTAATGTCGACCAGAGGGTCAGGGTCATAACTATTAAAATTACCTTAGTCACCAGGTAACTTGTTCTCTCTTGCTGTGATCACTTTTCCCAAAAAACATTAAGCAGAAGGGAATTGTGTTATTTTAATCTTTCCCATTGCAACAAGGAAAAGCTCTTGATGGGAAAATGACACTGAGCAATCGCCCTCAGGATGTGGGTGAGTAGTGCAAGTGAAATAATTGAGTAAATATACTAAGACTCTGTCATTTCCTTCCCCTGATGTTGCCATGGTTGCACCCAAACCAAAGCTGGCTCAGCTGCTGAGCCATCATCACTGACAAACTGCTGCACCTTTTGATGAAATACAATTTTGCTGTCACTCTTGCCTCAGTTTAAACTAGTTTATATGGACAAAAATAATGGTAATGAAATACTAAGACTGTTGATTTTTCATGGTCAGCTTAAATCATGGAATCAGTCTTGGGATTCAACTCATGCACTGGAGGCTGCAGATGCTTCATTTTCCAAGTATCTTGAACCTGGATTTCAAATAAGGGAAAATACCTTCCCAGGATGATGCAGCATATCACCAAATATCAGACTCCAAAAGGATTACAGAAGTAAACAAAAAGACTAATTCAAACAGAAATAGAAATGCATAAGTAGCGACCTTAAAATATGTAGCTAAGTCACGCAGTTCAGACAAACAGAAATTCATGTCACTTGCAAGACCTGCAAAGATGTAGTTATTTAATTGCACCACTCAAACAGGATAACGAAAAAGTGGGAAAGTGTGAAAAAATTCAGCTAAGAGACTGAAAGTAGGAGAGGCAACAAACTATTCAGTTTTAAGAACAGTGGGAACTGATTTAAATAATTGCAGTCCAATTTCTACAGCAAAAGTTGTAATGCTTTTTGTTTGGGTTGCCTTGGTTTTTTTTTTTTTTTTTTTTGGTTTTTTTTTTTTTTTTTTAGTAAGTATTCACATGTATCTTTCTGCATTGAAAGGGCTGCTGAGCAAAACCATTGAGAAACAACTTTGAAGGACCCTGGATCAGGACTTAAATGAACATGCTTGGACTCAGCATGTCCTGTTTTCTTTGGTAAGTGAATTAATAAGGGTTCTGTGTGAGACTGTTGCCAAGGAAAGCAAAGAAATTGTTTTCACTGGCAAGCAAGTTAAAAAATCCTGAACAGCTCCAATAGCACTGCCTTTGAAGACTGAGCTCCACTCACAACTTCTACCAATCTTATTTGAAAATGGGATCAGCATCTATGTGGTAACACTCATAGCAGTCTGACATATATACATATATGTATATATATATATATGCACATATATACATCCTCTGCACTCTGATGATGATGATTTGCAGAGAGCCTGGCTGAAATCTGTAGTGATGCTGCAAAGACACAGCTCCAGAGTGACTCAGCTGATGCTTGCTATGGCTCTGGCAGGAATCAGCATGCTCCAAGCAGACAAACCTTGCCATAAGCCTCACGTGCTGCAGTCAGCTACTGAAAAAGGAAGTCCCTGGGTTAGGGACTTGGTCTCCAGGATTTGGTCTCCTGGTCAATTAAACAACAGCTCTCTGAAAACTTACAGCACAGATTCAGTACGGACTCTGCCCCACTCATTTGGGTAAGAGATAGCACCCAAGTTTCAAGCTTTTCAGGAAAACACCTCCAGAGCTAGGGCAGCAGAAGACCCAGACCATATCTCAGCTCAGCAGTGTCACTGGCAAGTGTGTCACTCCATGGCCCCAGTCCAACATAACCCCAGATAGCTCAATCTCATGCTGTACCTTGGCTGAGTTATGAAATACCTGGAGAACACCACACCACATTCTTGAGCCAAGCAACACACAGCACTTTGGCATGAGTGGGAGCATGAACAGATCCCAGACCAAGGACCGGGCACAGTATTGTTGCAGATGTGCTACTTTATGTTCAGGCCCTTTCCAACACAAACAGACATATTAGCACTTAATTGCAGAGTTGAGCCAGTTTTATCTCTGCTTATTTTGCTAGAAAGACTCACAGAGGATTTGTGCTAGGGCCAGAATCCATGTCACTGCTCTAGTAAAAACCCAGATAAATACCATTAATTTTAGTGCCGTTTAGATTTGTGCAGTGTAATCCTCTAATCTTAGCCCAGGCAATTCCCTTACTCAGGTCACTTATTACTACATTTACCTGACAGAGGCAGCAGACCAGCGAAGCAAGACCAGTGAACCTGCCAAAAGGTTACAAAGCCAACTTCCCAGACAGAAGCTGCAAGATCTCCCCCACAGATAAAAATACAGAAGGCTGGTGTGCTTTCTCTTCCATTTTCTTCATGGATTGACTGCTAGCAAGTGTTAAAAGACAAATAATAAAACCAACCCAAACAGAAAACATTATGAGTGAATCATTTTCCTCCTCTTTCAAGACCTTTCTTATCCAAAAATCAACAAGTTAAAGTGGCACTTCTAGCTAGCTATGGTAGCACCTTCTACCCTATTGTATATGTGAGCCTCTGGAACGTATGAGCTAACACCTCTGATCCAAACTGCTTGCCCTTGGTAAGGTAACTGATTAGGTCTCCACAGCAGAGCAGGCTTTTGACTGTGAGGGAGGGAATTTGTCTCTAAAGATTTCCAAAGGCCACGTGGCTTCTAGGCATATGGCACTATCCCAAAGGTGGGACACATGATCAGCTCATTGGGGGATCTGGCCAGAAACTGCTCTGAAGTCAGATAAGCCTAAGTAAAACCAAAAGCATGCAGATAGTTTGCTACTCACCTGTGGTTGAGAGGCCAGATTAATCTTGTAAGGATGTGTCTTTCCCTCCTCAGTTACAAGTGGTGACCAGACTTTTGACCCTGTTCTGCAACACACAAAATTTGAATAGTTAGTCCGTTTTCATCAATGAGCATCACTATTATTAAAAGACTTGAAGTTTATTATTTTCCCCAAAATTTCCCCAATCTTTTGTATGTAGCACTATCCACTATCCAGAGAAAATCTGGACAAATGTGCCTCATTTTGGGCATATAATTAGATTACTTAGTTATTTTGTATGAGGTCATTGGAGAATGAAGGAATCTCACCAGTGACTGTCCTGGCTTAACTTTTGGCTTTCCTTTAGCAACACATCAAGCCTGGGCTCCAACTCAGGGATTAGGGTTGAAGGTCACCCAACAGCAGAAGATGGAGATCTCTCTTAGATGTGAATTTTTCAATCAAGTAGGACAATTCAGATTACTCTGTGTTTTAGTTTATATGGGTAGCCAGGAAGAGAAACAGCTCTTGTCTGTATTGACTATACAGAGAGCATTTTGTTCTTGAAGTTGGGCTGCCTTGGGTAAGCTAAAAGTGTTTTTTGTTTTATCTACTTTTTTTTTTTTTTGGAATTGTCTTCTTATTTATACAGTGGTACCCATGAACAAACAGAGGCTTTTGAGAATTAGAGAAAAAGCATAAATAAATAAGGGTCCAAGTCTGCAATAGGAATCAGAACTAAGATGACATCATGGGTCAGAGAAATTCTACATAACTTTTACTGGTTCCGTTGTCTGACCAAACTGCTCACAGCAGTCTGAAACACAAGTCAAGATCCATGACAAAATCCAACTGCTTCTACTGTCATGATTCTGGAGTTTTTCTGTCCCAAAGAACAACAGACAAACAAGTGCCGAAGAAGTGAAGTGCTTAGATTTGCTTGATCTACTTTGCGGGAAACATTTCCTACCCACATTTCTCAGAGGTAGAGAGTAGTTAGAATCTCACAAGGACTAAGCAGTGCCTTTAAACTTTTTAATAGTAAGGAATGAGTGGCTGCAGTACTACTGAATGAAAACAGTTGTTCAATGCTAAACGTTGTGTCATGCAGCAACCAGATGCTGGCAAATTCTTATGATGAGTTCTGAAAACCATGTTCTCTTTTGACAGGAGCCCTTTGTAGAACCTGCAACTGCAGAGAGATGTGCTCCCCGGACATCTGTGGGTCCAGGGCCAGCTATGATTTAAGTACTTAATTCTCACTGGAAGCATTCCTGTTTTGCTAACTAGCTGGATAACTGGAAACGGAAAAGACTTATAAACTGACAAGGATGGAGAAACGAGGGGTGGCGATACCCATGATAAATCCAGTCTGGTCTACACCACTCCTCTCAAAGCCCTCCAAGGTCAGGACATTTTTTAAACATCCCAAACTTAACTGTGATGCACATGTACATTCTAGACATCTGATTTAATACATGTGCAAGGTAGCTCAGCAAGAGAAGACAAGAGGCAGCATTCTCACTCAAGGAAAAGAAATTTTATTGATCTGCTATTGCAATTGTTGCAGTCTGGACTTTACAGAGAAGAAACCTTGAATGTAGTTTGCTGTGCTGTACCTCTTTTCACAGAAAAGTACAAAGACACAGGCCACACCAGGTATGATCCTTGACAAGCACAAAGAGAATTTTTGACGCCAGACTATTGCACTCTGACTGCTTACCTGCAGTGCAGACACCTGACAACATGAATCACCCAAATCCTATTGTCTGGCAAGTTGGGCCACACACAGCCAATTTCTAGCATGCAATACCCCTGGACGAGTTCTCACTAGCAGTGATTTTAGTATATTTGAGGCACCATTTTCTTTTGAAGCAGCTTAATATTATCAGATATCATAAGTACCAAAAGGCTTTATTCAGGATGAAAATCTAAGCTTAAAGGGGGTTGATAGGCTGAGATATGAATACAGAATTGACACCTTTCCCGAGGATCCCAGGCACTTGCATTCATCCTCACTGCAAGGCACTTGCATTCATCCTCACTGCATAGGGAAAGCAGCTATGGCAAATTACTGCAGCCACTGGAGATTTTTGACCAGATTTTTCTACTTTATTTATCAGCAAGGCAAAAAGCACAAGTTTGTTTCCCAGCCTGCTGCCATTCTGTCACTGGATATAAATGGAAGCAGCAAGGTCACTCCAGGTTTTACTTTCAGTCCAGTTTAAAAAAGTTATCCAAACAGAAAGGTTAAATAGTCCATGCAGTTGTCCATCTAAGGCTAGGAGGATAAAGCTTCCTTTTGTCTTCACAACAGCTGCAGCAGAGCCCTTCAGCCCTTCAGTCACTCTAAACTGTCCATCTATGGCCCCAGCAAAGCTGCAAGGGAGACAGCTTTGCTCTCACTGCTTTCCCTAGGGAGGCTTTCAAGGCACATACCTGATGCCACCACACCACCTATGCAGTCCATGATCTGCAGGTGATCAGTGGGACTATTACAGTTCTGGCCGTCAGCAAGTATTTGCTGGCTCTGCTCCTGGTGTCACTGCCTGTATTTTTACTAAAGTGTGGCCAGAGAAAGAAATACAGCATCTAAAAGTTCACCTCACATCCCACTACTGGCCCACGATTTCTTTTCTGAAAGTCCAGGAAGTGTAGGTTTAAGGCATAGACAACAGGGTGGATTGGTCAGATTCATCATCTTTGCATCTTTCTATATGTGCTCATATCTTATTCTCATAGCAGAGAAAAGGCACTGGAGCAGATAGCTGAACCGCAGCCTCAGCAATGGTGCCTTCGGTGCACAGTGGATAGTTACTGATTGGACTGTAGTGGTTTTCTGGAGGATTCCCAGCTGCAAAACTGCCTCCACACTCTCCTTGTCCAGACAGTACCCCTGCTACGAAGTGTGGCCACTCTAGCAGGGCTGCCAGACCTGCCTCTCCACCAGCAGCAGGGCTGCATATCCATCAGTCTGCTTGGGAATCACACTGCCTTCAGTGAAAGCCAGCAGGCTTCAGCATCCCCACAGGACCCCGGGCTCCTTCTTAAATTGAGAGATAGTTATTTTAAAATGTGTTTCTAATGCATACTCTTTTAAATGAGACTCCAGCTGAAGGCAACACTTAAACGGTGCAGGAAGACAGAGCAAAATCATGTCACTCAAACAAGCCTGGGAACAAGTGCCAGATAAATTAAATGCAGACACACAGACATACAAACATCAGTTCACATTTCTGTGCTGCTTCCTTATTACAGGAGAGACAGCAAACAAGACAGGGCCAGGGAATGAGCTACGCATTCACTGCTGCATCCAGGCAGAAACAACAAAATTTCTCAGATGCTGGTTTGGATAGGGAAGAACTGGTAGAGAGGAAGGAAGTTGCATACAAGTTGAGGCAGGAATCTGGAAAGGTATTTACAAAATACATTTTTCAACAAGCTTGACTTGAACATGGTATAAACTAAACAGTGATTGAAAAACTAGGCTCTTGTAATGTTTTGTGTGCAGAGCTGGGCCATAGCTTTGAGGAAAAATTCAATGCTGAAAAATGAGGATCTATTTCTATGTGCCAGGACTGTGTGAGCCTGAGTCGTGTAAAGGCAAGAGGCACATTTACCCTTTCAATCACTAGGATGGAAGCAACTGAGATACTGAAGGAGCAACTAAAACCCTAAGGATAGAGAAGGTCCTTGTGCAGCACAGTTTGCTAGCTGAATAATGAGGAAAGAGACACAGCATTTATCTTTCAATCTTCCTTGGAGTTTTAGACTGGCATTTTAATACTGTTTAGAGACTAAACTACAAGAGCTTCAGGCTGCCAGGAAGGTACCATTTAATCAGACTTTCAGCTAAGACAGCTGCAGAGTATGTGCCCCTGGATTTAGACTCAGGATAGCAACCATCCGTTAATGAATATACTCATTTTGGCAAGCAAACCCACGCTTGGGCTGCATGCAGCCTATTGCCAATTCAAACAGAAATGCTAGTCACAACTTCCTAGAAACAAGAGGCCAAAAATTAATTTCTTCATGCATGACCCTCTGATCATTGCATTTCAAGTGCATTCATAATAACACAACATACAAAAGGACAACTTCAACTGCACAGAAGAGGCATCAGAAGTTTACCACAAGCAGTTTCATTACTGAGTTACAAAGGAAAAAAACACCTGGCTACTCAGACTCACACCAGCCAGTCACAGTGTTAACAACTTCTGTCGCACCAAAGAGGCTGTAAAAAACAACGAATACCAAGCTTGACTTGCCAGTTTGAACATGTCAATCATTAGCAAAAGCTGCCTGCATGCATCAAAGAGTGTTGGGAGCACCACAGCAGCCATAGAGAACCAGGCAATCTGCATGCCCTTATATAGATGTGCACAAGAGCATCAGGCTTTTCCCAGGGCCAAGAGAATTATTAGTAAGATGACAGAGCTGGAAAACTCTTCTTGGCAGAGAAGCAAAAAGCAAACCTTAATTAGTCAATGGATTCTACCAACTTCCTAGAACACAAAGTTGAGTGTATTGTGGCTTTGTGCATCTAATTCCCACAGCTGAGATCTGGGAGCATGTGGAACAAGCAAGAGTGCAACTGACCCTACCAAGTAAAATGCAGATAGCATCACACACATGCTGTCATCATCTTCATAAGCATCTACATGTGATCTTTTCTGACAATGCATTTAATGTGCTGGTAGCAAATCTGACTTTTTGACCCTAACACTTTCCAAAGAACAAATGTAAAGCTTCATTTCTTGGCATCTTTGATAGTGAAACAGTAGACTTGTATTTGAAACAAAAAAGTGCATTAATATAATTAACTATGTCAGAAGAGCTGCAGAAAAGCAGCTCGAAATCTGAAGACAGAGGCAGCAGTAGAGGGAGAGTTTACATTTGCAGTCCTCTTCCACAAATGCTTTTCTCTTGTAAACATCCCTGACCTGCCTCCAGACAGAAGGAAAAAGCCATTTGTTTCAGAAATAAATTTTTACTTGTGCTGTGATAAACATTTGTCTGCTTTGTACATCTACAGCTGCACAATTCATCATGAGCATTACCAATGACACAGGTGATGCCTGGATCTTATGGCTATCAGGTGAATTATGTAGTAGGAGAATTTGTTTCTCCTGAGCCTTCCTTTCATAGAGTGCTCTTTGCCACACCAAGTGCCTTTCCCAAAATACACCATTTCCAGAGGAAGCTGGTAACTTTCTCCAGTCTATTAAATATATCTTGCTGTCTTCTGACAAAGGAAAATCAGAGGTGTGCTTGGAAGGGGTGCCTGAGTGCAGGGCACTTTGATCCACCTTAAAATGTTTGTGCAATGATATACACACCATCACTACAAAAAAAGAAAACAAAATAAAAAGAAAGAACAAAGCAAGCATCTCTTCTTAAAGCTTTCATATTCAAAACTTCATTCTTCTTACAAACAGGAAAGGCTCAAAAATCTGTGAAATTTCCCAGTTTAGCAACCAGAGATTTTTCAGTTGACTGAAGCACACTGTCTACTCTAGGTCAGTCTTTCTGTGTGTACCATAGAAAAACTACAGTGGTGAGCTTGATTTTGCACTGCTGAAGATAATAACAGAAGCTTTACTCATTTCTTAAGAACTACTTTTCTGAAAGCACTCTCTAACCTGAAACAGAAAGCAAAAAGGACAAATAGAGGCTCAGAAAACAGTGGGGAGCTGCTAGACATGCTAAGTTCAGCAGGAATTCAGCGTATGTGCCAACATTGTTGAACACCTATTTTCGAGTCAGAAAATAGGCTTTTCCAACTCTGTTCACATAGCAAACAGCAAAGCACCTGGCAGTGCTGCTTAGAAAAGCATATTCAGAGAAAGTAATTTGTGGCTGTGGAAATTAACAGATTTGCACCTTTGGGTGAAAAAGCAGATCAGGCATGTTTTCTTCAGCTAGTAATTTGACTCATTTTTAAAGCACATGACTAGACTTCCTGTCTACAATCTGATCTGAAATATTTTTGTACTGTTACCACCATTTAGGAAAATACTGAAACAGGAAACATTGGAATGCTGTTGATATTCACAATCAAGTACACAGTGCAAACAGCATTTCCTTTACCCGAAGTGTTTAAGTCCTTCCAAGTCTCTACATTTCTCTTAAACAGTCATTAGTACAGCCAAACATGAAGACATCTTAACCATTTAGCTACCACTAAGAGGGGAAGGTTGTATATTTGCAGAACACACATATATAAAGTTTGGTTTGGTCCTCAAAAGAGCACAAGAAGATGACAAACATGATGCAATACTTCCCTAAAACACTCTTGTAGTGTCCAGCTACTTGCAGCTTAGGGGGTTTCTGCAGCAGAGATGCAGCCATGATGTATAATATCCTTTATAGATTTGCCTTCTATTAATTCACCCAGTTTTCTCTTGAACCCAGGCGTACTTCTAGCACAGTCATAAATGAAGTTTCTACTCCCATAACAGCACTGACCCTTTGGTGGAACACCTAATGCAAGAATAGACCTGTGTTTAAAATCCTTCCTGGCACAATCTTACTGCCACAGGTCTCAGATCAGGAAAGCATTTTATACAAGAAATAATTTTAAATTAATCAGATATTAAATTAAAATCACTAATGAGTTATGCTTTCACAAGACATCTTTGTGATAGTGAGTAGAAAAGAAGGACTGGAAGACTTCTTACTGTAGAGAACCTGGCAAAGCTGGTCCTCAGCATCAGCTGTGTGCAATGCTCCAGTCCACAGAGCTGCTGCCTTGTCAGACCAGGTAGTCCTTGCCAGTGTGGCTACTTGGTACAACTGTTTCAGCTCATCAGCTACCACTGCAGATCATGGAAACTAGACTCAAGAGCTGGTCCTGTTAAAGTGCATATGATAAACTTTCTTTTTCATACTCAGCCAACTACCTACAGAGCTACTTCAGCCAAGAAAAATCTTCCCTCTAACCCGATTGTCTTCTTAACCCTCCTCACTAACTATATAGTTAAGCCTCACTGGAAGGGTTTGGCCCATCAGGATTAAGGACACCTGAGCCTGGACAGGTAGCACTTGTTTTCTCAAGCACCTTACACTCTTTTCACCTCCATAACAATGTTCTTCCTCTCCTCACAAAGGAGGACTGACCCCCTAACCATAGTCTGCTTTCCTCATCCACTTCCTCCATACTAAGCTTAACAGGAAGGCAGAGGCTCCAACTGTTTTAAAATGCCTTTTCTGTCACCCCTCTAGGTCTTCTCTTAAGATGTTTCATTTTAAGGTCTTGGTCTTAGACTGCAAAGTAAAGAAGGGCTCCAGCTTCAGCAACAAAGACCACATAGCATTTCTGACACAGCATTTTTGACATAGCATTTTGGACAGTACTGTTATGGGGGCACAGGAAATATCTTGGCACAAGGGGTAAAATATTCTTAGCAGAGTACAACCAGGAAATATCACATGATGGACACTACTGTCTTTTGGCATTAAATAAGAGCTTTCTCCTCTGAGTATGATATTCTCCAATAAAAAAAAAAAAAACAAACTCTAGCAGCTATCAAGTCTATAAACAAGAAATTCTTCCCAAAGGAGAGCTTTATTTCCAAAGAAGAAGCAGGACCAAAGATTCTAGTTCCCTAGAATCATCTAAGTTGGATTTTACATACAGAAATGGGCAGTAATATCAAATCCTAAAGTGGCTAAGTAATCAGATCATTGTTTTCACATCCCTGTGGTCTTGACACTCTTCTTAGCCATTCTGTCAGCAGTACTTATTCATCAGCAGAAGAGTCCAACCACATACTCATGCTTCCTCGTTGAAAGAGGGTCTTGGAAAACATTTGGGTTGTGCTAACTCAAGGCCTATGCAGTTCTACACAGCTGCACATCCAGCTAGAAATCTCTCCCTGACAGCTTCCACATTCAAGGCCAATGAAATGTGCATGGGATAACTATAAAGTTAACGACTTTGTAATTAACATTAGCAAACACATTTTACAGACTCAGTGGTGCGTAAGAGTGAGCTTGCCCGCAGGCTGAAAGAGCCTTTGCCTCCCCTCCTCTCTGCCAGCCAGCACCACGTGGCACTGGTTTGCCAAGTGAAGCAGATGGATATTTCAGAGAGAAAAGGAGCATTCCTTTGCAGGAAGATTACAGGCTGCCAAGTTAGAGGCCAGGACGTGAAATTCTGTGGCTAAGAGGCTGCTGCAATGCTCACCCCCCATTCACACTGCCTGCACTCTCTTCCATTCTTTCCTCTGTGGATTCCCTCAGCAAATTGTCAGGCTTTTTTTGCCCAAGACCCATCACTTCTTCCTGAACTGGAAAATGCCTGCTGAACTCCTGCAATTGTCAAAGCTATGGTAAAAGACTTCTCTTTATCACAGAAAAACCCTGAACAACTGAATTGCTATATCATTTACAACATGCTTTTGCATTGCTTGTTAAAGCACTTCCCCTGCATTTGCCATGAATCATGCCAGGGGAAAGTGGCCACAGGAAAAACTCACTCCAGTGCAACTAGAAATGCCATGCTGCATGTACCATCTGACTTTCAGAGGCACTTGTACTCATGGCTGCAGTTCAAACCAAGAGAAAGAATAAAAACCCTGCACCCTTGAAAAACCAGGCTCAGGTCTCTGAAGAAGCAATGGGTCAATGTAAAGCAGATCCCTGCCTTTCTACACTCCATTTCTTCTCTGTACAAAGATGGCCCAAGAACAAAGGCCGAGACAAGGAATAAAGCTGTCCATTGCTCTGCAGCTTGAGACTATGGGAAGGTTGAAGCCAGCCTGTGCACTACACTGCTGCCTGAGATCATGGTTCAACTGTCACCTCCCTTTAGTGTTTCAGGACTTGGGGAGACTGATCCTGACAGGCATCTTGATGCACCCGGGTTCATCACTGTTTAGCACTGTCAGTACTGTTTGATCAAGAAGCTCCAAAATGCCCAACCTATCTCACTCTGTGCATAACAAAGTAGGTATACAAAAAGGAGGCAATTAATAGGTTGGACAACACACATCTTTAGTTTTTAACTGCTAAATTAGGGCAACAGGAAGAAAGGTCATCTCTGTTTGTATCTCCTCCAGTATGAGTAAAGTTTTCATGAGACTTGTCTTTGAATTCTTGACACAGAATAGGCTCACAAACTCTGCTACAAATCATCAGTCAATTTCTCAACAGGAAAATTATTTTCATAAGGTCGGAGTGCAGCACATGCAAGCAACATTAGGATTAAAGGCTGAAATGCAGTTCCCTCTTGCTGTCCAGTGCCTGGCCAGACAAAGCACCAAGAGGTCAAATTAAACAAACCAGACAGAGAGGTCTGCCATCGAACCAAAGCATAGCTACTGCCCACCCCACATCTCCCTCTCTCCCCATCCCCAATCTCTCTTAGACACATACCTGCTGACTGTCAGAGTTAGTTCATCTGGGCATCCCTTGATTTTGTTCTGTGCCTCAAGGTGCGTCATGTTATCTGTGTTCACTCCATCAATGGCTATGATTTGGTCTCCTATACACAAGTTGGCTATTGCAGCTTTGCTACCTGGAGTCACCTAAGAGGAGACAAAAAGACAGAATGGATTTTCAATGGAGGAGCTTTCCATAACATATGAAAAACGGATGGCGTACTCTGGGCTTCTCTCATTGTTAGCAAACAGGTGAAAACTAATTAAAGTAAACTCTCATCAGAAATATGCATAGGTTGCTTATATATTCCTTGGTATTAGTTAGAGGCAAGATTACATTTTGGCATCCACAGAGAGAAATTTGGGGAGGGGACAACAGATATATAACAAATCCTGTATTTTCACTCAAGCCAACTGGTTTTGTGCTGAAGAGTGAGAAATACAGAGTAAGCAGCTCTGTTCTTGGATGGACAGAAAAATGGTCTCTGAAACAGAAGGCACTGAGGAGAGCCAGAAAGTCTCTAAGCCTCTAAGAACAGAAAACAGTATCAGTCACTACAATATAGTTAACATCAATCACTAACATATTTGCCCTGCATTATTATCTCATTTGTTTCCTTCCTTGGAAGAAAGGTTTGGGGTCAAGTTTCGGACTGTTTCTTTAGTTGTAATAAACTGATTTTGCCCAGGAACAGCTGCAACAGATGCTCCCTGACTTCAGTGAGACCAAGCCCAAGGCTTCTCATGAAGAAGATGGACCCAGATCAAACTCAGCATTTCCAAGCAAATTAACTGAATGGCTCACTCCTTTTTCCCTGCTTCTCTTGGTCCAAAATTACTGACTGCATGGAAGGTGAAGAATACCACATTTGTTTGTAACTTTGCAAATGTTACATAAAATTTTGTGCTGTTTCAGTGACTTTGTGGGAAAAGTACAATGATTACTGTGGGCTTTCACCAATTATTTAATAGGCAGAGGAAATGAGAAGAGCACACTGCTCCTAGGCATGAGTACAGATTAAAACATGCCTTGCAGCTGAGACACACCTTGTTTATGAGTTTGGTATTTATTCTACACATTTATGCCAGGTTTCAGCATGTTGGAAAGCAGCTGAGCAAATCCAGCAGAGCTGTCAGACACAAGCAGACATTATTCACAAGATTTAGAGAGTCCTCCTAATGGGGCATTAGATGGCAAATCACTTCCCCTAGGGAAACATTCACCTCCTAGAGGAGTCGCACATTACCTGCCATCACTGCTCTCCCTTGGCCAAAAATGAGGCTGAACTCACACCTGTAGTGGGATATTTTCCCTAACCAGAAGGAAGGACACAAAATGCATTTCTTTTTTCCACCTCTGTACTAGGATAGCACTTTAAGGAAAAATGAAGGACATGGATGTATATCACATACATCCAAGGTTGGCCAAGGTGCTCAACATTAACCCTCAGATAGGTCAATGAAATAGTGCCTACCTACCTGCCCACCACTTTTAAAGCAGCAAGCAGACTACAAACTGACAGAGAAAGTTCTAATGAAAAGATCAGACAAGCCACTAGATGGATACAGAAAATCTGCTTTAAATGTGAAGATCATCCCCTCCCAAGCTGCAGCCTGAATCTGGCTGGTGGACTCCTAAGATTACTGAGTGCAGCTTGCTGCAGCTCCACTGCATCCATTGCCTTGAGAGTACCTTCATGTAACCCTTGTGACAGCACAGCTAGCAGCCATAAAGAAATCCTGAGCACCGAAATCCATCCATAGTTCCAGCAGACCTGGGAGCTGTAATTTTAGAAACCGTGCGACAGAGCCCTATAGATACCATGACACCAGAGGGAGCCTGCAGGAGACACATTACGGATCGTCCCCGGGTCACCCTGCCGTAACCAAGTAACTGTTGGTTTCTCAGTGCATTTATTTCCTCTGCTACGAAAGGAAGGATTGGGGCACAGTACTCACCCCCGTGAGGAGCAGCAAGCTCAGCACACTGTTACTGTGATTAATTTTCCATCAGGTAAGACTGTCAAGGGGTCAAGAAAAATGGTGGCATAACATCATTGCTGGAACAGTGCGGGAGGCTCAGCCATACATCTCGCACTTAAAGACCAACGCACAACATGTGGCAGGCTGGTAGAAATGGTTCTGTACCCCAAGAAGCAGTTGAGCTGGAGCACAGCCAGGGACACTGAAATACTGAAGCTTCTTGAAGAAAGCCCAAGAGCCACTGGGATGAACAAGTGACTTTCACAGTAATATCTCAGCGCTTTACCACTGCTTGTGGTATCACATTTCCCTCCTGTCGCTCACTTAGAGGAACTTGAGACGTGAGTGCTCTACTCCACCAGATAAGCGCCACTGGCAGCACAAGGGCAACTACATACGCTCAGATACCATACAAAACTCTCCCCCAAGGGAAAACTACAGGCATGCACAGTGATGGAAGAGAAGTGAATATGCCAGAACAAAACATGTTTTAAAATCCAGTTTCTTCAGTTCTGGCAATAACTCACTCCAAAATGCTTCTACAAACCGCTCCCCTGCAACAACCAGCTCCTACTCCCTGCCAAGATTGTTCATAGCAAACATGTCTGCACAACGACACGGTACTGCAGGGAACCCATCCCCCATCCTTTTAGGATGATTAATAGCTACTAATAACATTCCCTTCCCCCTCGCAGTAAGGTCTGGGCTTATCTCAGTGCTGTCAACGCTGCTTTTGACATTTGCTCACCTATCAGTTAAATCAGGAAAGCAAAAAGCATTTCTGTTAAGTGTGGAGCAGAGTCCTGTCACTGGGAAGAATTTATCCTGCTTTTATTTTTACCACATTCCTCCCTGGTCCATGGGGAGCAGCAGGGGCAGGTGAGCGACTGGGGGCATGCAGGTAGAGGTGCTCAGAGTACTGACAGCTCTAGCAGAGGGGATACGGGCAGCTTTAGAGGGCCTCAGGAGCGCCCCAGCTCCAGGGAAGCTATCATTAGATGCATAAAGCTCTGCACACCTTGTAACATCATGCCCAAGGGCTTCCTATGGAAAGGAACCATGCCCTGTCTTGCAGTGAATGCTCTCAGGCTATTGTGTTAACACTTCACCATTAGGTCATTTCATTGTTGAACAAGCAATGCTAAGACAGGCTGAGCAGCTCTGCTTCATGCTGTAACCAGAACAGGTCCCAGAGCTCACCAGAGCATCCCTGTGGTGATGCTTCACTTGGCTGATGTGTAAGACATCTGGGGTCCTACAGAAATAATCTACATATTTATGACCAGACGCATCAACTAGGCCCCTGATACCAGCTCAGACAACATTTGCCAGCATATGGAAGAGACAAGTAATCCCCATAATCCATGGCCTTGATAGTACAACACTCTTTATTCACACAAAGCTCAGTGTAGCAGATACCAGTTTAGATGAAGTTACAGGCTTGGATCTCTCATTTTAAAGAGGACCCACAGATTCAGAGTTGATATGGACAAGAGGAAAATAGACATATTTTCTTGTACTGCAAAGTGAAGCTTTGTCTACACACACACACATATATATCCACAAATTTCTCCAATTATGAAGATGGCAGAAGAATTATTTGCACCCCTCAACTTCCCTGCACAGACACTTTGGGCTCCACCTTGCCAACACCATTGGGACCTTGGCGAGGGTCACACTTCTGTCTCCCAGGTGGTTTGCCCACTTTTGTCCCCTGCATTGGCAGCCAGGCAGCCAAACAAAGGCTACGGTTATGACATGCCAAGTCTTCAGCTAGTCTTCAGGCAAGTGCATTTACAAGAGAAAAGAAAACACTTGCATTTAATTGAAGGAAAGAGACATACTTGGCTCCTTACTCAGCTCCCAGGCCCTCTTCATGAAACTTCTGTTAGCCCAAGAACTGGTCAAATACCATTACGCTTTATGGTGGATGCAGTTGCCTTCATACATACTACCTAACAAGCTTTTCAGTCCCTGGACAGGCATATATGGTGCCTCTTTTCCCTTCTGCAGGTAGGAATCTGAGAGGCACCTGAGTGGGTATATTAAGGGAAACTGCTGCTCACAGTAAATGAGAGAGAGGAAGGGTGAGAAGCATTTCCATGAAAAGCAGTGTAATGCAGCTCCATGTGAATCAAGATAAATGGGTGGCTCTAAAATTCATTCAGTTCTTTCTGGCCATCTCCCCTCATCTATTCTGGCATGCCGCTTGCTCACTCTATCAGCCTTCCAGGGGCTCTTACCGACCCTACGGCCTCCAGTATCATCCATCACTCCACACCCAGACACAAACCACAGGAAGTATGAGTAGGTAAGAAATGAGAAAGATCTGGCTAAACAGCATCTATCTGAGCCTGAGAAGAAAATCCAGCTGCATCTTTGCTGGACAGAACAGACAGGCAGCAACATACTTCTAAGGCCACGAGTGACAACTAGACATCTCTGACATTCAGTTTAATCCTCCCCACCCACACACACCACTCTTCTACCATGAGTAATGTCCTCAGTGCTGGAGTATTATGCTAAGCAGCCACAGTTTCTCCCAGCAAAAGCATGCAGCTGGGTCAGCAGAGATCAGAGGCTATAAGAAAATTCAGGCAAGCATGTTCCTCACCCCTTCTCTTTAGGGGAAGGGGAACAGCAGGCCAATTCCTTACAACCGGCTCCACAAGATTTTCCTCACAAGCTGTTCATGTTCTCCATACCATTATGGCCTGACACTGCCACAGCCCAAAGCACACTGACTGCTCACTGCCGACCCAGAATACACCATCACCAGGGCAGAAGAAGAAGGGGGACGTGCCTCTGTCTGGAAAAAGTCTTGAGCTTCAGCCCACCCCAGCAGGGTCTGGGCTGCCACTGCACAAGTCTCTCTTGCAGCCCAGCTCATACTCACCCTCACCTTACTGGCTACTCCTGACAGCTAGATGAGCATTAATACAGAAAAAGGAAGGCGTTAGACACAGCACAGAGAGGACTGACCACAGGACAGTGGTGTAAAGACATAGGTGAGATTATTTGCTCAGACAGATGATCAAATGGTGGTCAAGCAGTGACTCAGGCCCTTGTTTTGCAACATGCCTCACATCAAGAAAAAAAAAGTATGGACTTCTTACAAGACCTCAAAAACATGACAGAGAGGTGCTCATAAGCTGAGCCTTTCCTGACAGTCCATTTCATTCTCTAAATAAAACAGCATGTCCAGTAATCAGCAACCATCTGAGATATTGTGTCACTGTACGGAACAACATCAATTGTTGATGCAGTTATGGCTTCCTTTACTTCATCATTTATATTGGAAAATAAATAAATGGATCATTCTGCTGCTCTTATTTGCATTGTTGCATCCTTCAAACTTCAAGCATTTTACAAGCCAAAACCACTTCTGATTGGACAAAGTGATTTTTGAGGGTGAAATACTGAGAAGCTTGCAATCACACATAATTCGACATCTGGGAACAAGAAAGGACTCTCTTCCAAAAAGTTCAGCATTTACCTTTGCTAGTTTAAATCCTGGGGGTTAAAAGATCTTACATAAGATTAGGGCTGGCACATTCCCTCCTGACATGGAGTTCTCTCCTCAGGTTCTGCAGACAACTCATCAAGAACAAGATGGGTCACATGTTGCCAAAAGAAATTATGTTAAACTGAAAGAAGAGGTACAGAGAAAGGAGTACTCCACAGTCTGGTGGCAAGCTGATGCATAACCCATGGAAAAGTGGGTGAAAAAGTGAACTGCAGAAAGTACAGCTCTGTCTTCTAGGAGAGGCAAGCGTATTGCTCCTGCATGTAATTCTGGTAGAAGGTGTTTGATTAGTATCCTAATTATTTTAAGTGTTTTTCTAAAGGTAAAACTGCCCCTTAGAATCAGAAAACAGGGATGGAAGAGATCAAGCCTGTCTTGTTCCCTAGAGCACTCTTGTCTTTACTGTAAAAACTTGCTGATGCTTTCCACTTGTTACAGATAAAGACAATTTCTTCTCATCCAAACCCCAGCAGTTAGGGAGATCAGCAGAATTTTCTCTTATCCTCAGCAGCCGTTTGTATCTTTGAAGCAAGGGGTAGTCCAGTCCCAGCAGCTGCCTGGGCTCATCCTGACTTTGAAATCTGTAGGGACATCACAAGGGATGTGAGCTCTCCATATCCCACATACTCAGACCAGACAGGACTCCCTCCAGCAGCAGTGGCACACGGCATTGTGCAACCTTCTAAATATCAGCCCAGCTACTTCTGGAGGGCCAGAAGCTCTTGGCAGATGTATGCCCCTCCAAATGCAGGCTGGCTCTCTAGTTATGGAGCAGCTCCACCAGGTACCCCAGGCAGCACAGCACAGCAAGATATGGCAAGGCTAGGGCTGCCACAGTGCCCACCCAGCCCAACAGCCAGAAGCAGTAGCACAAGAGCCCGTGGCTGCAGGTTACTTTTCTTTCTTTCCACTCAAAGAAGAGGCTGCTCTTGAGGCAAACATCTGTGCCACATAGCCAAGCCAGGGCACGCTCTGGAGGGAGGACAGTCTGTGCTGCCATGGTCATCCTGCTGAGCCCCTCAGACCCATGAGATGCCTGCCCGTACAATTTCACTGGGGATTTCACTCTCACTAGTGGCTCCAGGATGCATTTTCTTAGCTGCTTCCTAATGGAGCTCCCAGTTGAGAGCAGGGGGAAGGACATCAGCCAGTACCAAAATCAAATCAATCACACCATGGGATTCAGCCTCATACTTGACTTCAGACCATCAAGTCCAGTTTTATCACTAAACCAAGTTTTAGCTTTACAGAGCTGGTTCAGAGAGCCGTGCTTAAGAAAACCACAAACACTCAGGAAATACCCAATTATCTTCCAGAGTTGTGCTTGCTATAAATCTTGAGCTTTTAAAATTCCATCAGACTAAACACGGATGAATTCATGTTACTGTGGTTGAAATGAGCACCAAACACAGTGTTGAGATTTCATCTTTTTAATGTATTTGCAGAACTGGACTTTCTTGAAACTGCTTTTAATTTGGAAAATGCTCATTTCATAACAAAACGCCCACAGACCCTGACAGACACATGTCCTTAACAGGACTGGGAGATTTTTGACATGGCAAAATGTAAAGCAAAACTTATCTCTGCCCATACTTTGGGTCAGAAGTTCAAGATCAACACACCACTACCACAAGCCGCAATAATCACCTCAAGAATGAGGTTTGTCAGACAGTTCTATGTCTGTATTCAACTGGAAACAGAAATCCCCAATGTTCATCAAAATCGAATGTACCCAAATAGGAAACAGCTCACAACACATGAGGGATGGGTGGGGTCTATCAGCTGCACTGCTGTTGAGACAACTCAGCTTCATCACTCTTCAAGTAGCAAGTTGCTACTGCAGTTTAAATAGGAGTTACCCCAGACACATGACAGCTTATGGACGCTATTGTCCTGCAGCATGTCCACCGCCAGCTCAGAAAGAGTTTTTCTGAAATTCTATCTTATTGACTAACTGCATTGTATCATCCCAGAAGTGATAAAGACCACAATCTTTCCTACTCCTGCAAGGCAATTGATTAAGCTTTGGTCTAGGGTTCATTATACTCATCAACACTAGTGTTTTTCTGAACAAAGACTAATAAGGTGTCCACAACAACTCTATAGTTTTAAAAATAAATGTAACCCAGAAACATCTGTGAAGCATTTCTCTAACAGAGATGGAAGACTCCACAGGAAGGCCTCATGCTTGGCACTGGTGAAATCCCCACACCTAGCTCTCACCAGGAGGCCTGGTTCAACACAATCAAGAAACCAGAAGTATTCAGATGAGAAGATGCTCGTGATGCTGCCTGAAACAGTTTGGAACACATAGTTCTAAGTGGAAAGTGGAGGTAGAGCAATAGCAAAAGAGAAGAACAGTTGTGAAAATACCATAATCCTTCATCTGCTGCTCACCTCACCTGCTCACTGATGCCATGCCATGCAGCTGCTACCAGCCAGAAGCTCTCAGATAGGCTACACTGCTGGCTCCCATGCCCACAGCATGAGTCACAGTATCACACAGTATCACAGTATCACACAGTATCACAGTATCACCAAGGTTGGAAGAGACCTCACAGATCATCAAGTCCAACCTGTTACCACGGAGCTCAAGGCTAGACCATGGCACCAAGTGCCACGTCCAACCTTGCCTTGAACAGCTCCAGGGACGGCGACTCCACCACCTCCCTGGGCAGCCCATTCCAGTGTCCAATGACTCTCTCAGTGAAGAATTTTCTCCTCACCTCGAGCCTAAACTTCCCCCGGCGCAGCCTGAGGCTGTGCCCTCTCGTTCTGGCGCTGGCCACCTGAGAGAAGAGAGCAACCTCCTCCTGGCTACAACCACCCCTCAGGTAGTTGTAGACAGCAATAAGGTCACCCCTGAGCCTCCTCTTCTCCAGGCTAAACAATCC
>WAAF01002201.1:79612-194623 GCA_013400475.1 Tricholaema leucomelas
GTGAGCCAGGACTGGTGGAAAATGATGGAGAGCAGCTTGGCCAGCTCAGCTGCCAGCTCTCTCAGCACCCTGGGATGGATCCCATCTGCTCCCATGGACTTGTGGGTGTCCAGATGGCTCAGCAGGTCCTGAACTAATTCTTCATGAATTTCCAGGGGAACACATTGTTCCCCGACCCCATCCCCCAGTTCAAGAGGCCACTTGCCTCCTCCTTCCTCCTTACTGTTGAAAACTGAGGCAAAGAAGGCATTCAGGACTTCAGCCTTTTCTTCGTCATCAGTTATAGTGTTCCCCTCCTGGTCCAGTAAGCAGTGGAGGCTCTTCTTGCCCTTCCTTTTGGCGTTGATAAATTTATAAAAGTGCTTTTTATTATCTTTCACAGAAGTGGCCAGCCTAAACTCTAGCTGGGAGTCCTCACCTTCTTGGATGATTACCCCTCGGGGAACGACCTGCCTTGGCAACTCAAACAGTGCTGCTTCCCACCAACATAACCGGCATAAGCCCTCCCTGCATCAGAGGGAAGCTTAAGAACCCAAGAGCTACTAGTAAGGAGCTGAGGAACAATGGTGATGAGGGCCATAAATACCAAGGCAAACTCAAGAGTTCATTGTGAGGACAATGCTGTCAGAAGCCAAATCTTGAGCTCATGGCACACAACAGAGGCTGAATTTAGGCATCTTGGTTCAAAGAGATCTGCCAGACATCCAGTTCAGACATATGGCTGGATGGATGTCTCTATTTTGGCATCCCACCACGCCAGCATACACCTGGAGAAGCAGAATAACTGTATCAGTGCATAAACGGGTTGGGCAGTCCTCTATGAGACACAACTAGGCTCCACTGACCACATAGGAGGGCCCCACAAAACACAGCCAAATTGCTACAGCTGGCAGTGGCAGGATGATGCTGCTCCCTGATGCAATCAAGGGCAAATACTTAGCAGATGCCAGCCCTACATTCAGAGCTTGCCTCATTCTGTGAGGAAGAAGGCCTCCATGCCCAAAAAGCTCTCTGATCAGAGCACAAGTACTAAATGTGATAAGTGAAAAACAAAATGAAGTTATAGCCCTGTAAAGTCACCACACAAGTAACATCAGACTGTTTAAAGCTAGAGCAAACCTCTTCTTACATGGTGAAGGGGTGGGGGCAACTCACTGAGAGCTTTGTTCCTGAGCCAAAGGGACAAACCCAGGAGCCTTAGGAGTGAACCACAGGAAAGATTAATGATTTGAAGTCTTGGAGGGGAAATTAAAAATGTCAGAGGGGCCACAAGAGAAGGCCACGATAAGAGCTGCCAATTGCCAGCATTTACGTCACCATCACCAGAGAGGCTATTTTGTTACATTTTAGTCTCCAGGGTCACAGTTTCTCATGAGGTGTTTTTGTTGGTTTTTTTTCTGCTTTGCTGATCTGTGTCTCTTGGTATGTGACCATAAGCATTGACAAAAGCGACCAAGGAGAAGAGGTAAAACTAGCAAGGTAGGACTTCAGACATGCTTCTGTCTAAGAGCCTTTAGATGGAAGGAAATGGCAACAATTACCATAACAATGAAGTAAATCTCACTTCCCTTACGCTAAAGCTGCTTTTATGTCCAAAAAATATTTTAGAAGAATAAGTCATTATTACTGTAATTGAAAGAGACTAGGCAGAAAACTAGTAACTTTCCCCCCTGTGTGGTTCACCAGCACTCGCCAGCTCTGCGCTTCCGGGGCCGGCACCCTGCCCCGTGGTGCTCCCTGCCTCATGGTGCCCGGAGACCTCTGGGCAGCGGGACCTCACGGCGGGAGCTATTTAGAAAAATCACAAGTTCTTGCGATTCTGTTCTCCTCCAAGGACAGCTCACAGAAGGTCAAGTTCTCATACGGCGGGCCGTCCTCGCCTAGGGCCCGCGGGGCCTCCACAGCCGGGCAGAGGCGGGAGTCCAGCGCTGCCCTGGGCTCATCGAGTGCCTCCGGTTTGGAATAGCAGCGTTTCCTTCTCTCGAACCGAGATCGGCGGGAAGCCCCGACAAGGTGCCGAGCAGCAGCCCCCCTACACGCGAAGCCTCGAAGGGTCAGGGACTCAGGGCTCCGTTGCCCCAGCACAGGAGGAGGCCGGTGCCCTCGGCTTTTGCCGGCCTGCAACGAGCGGCCAGGCCAGGGCACAGCCTGAAGACAAGCGCCGCCGGGCCGGGCAGGCGGCAGAAGAGCGTGCGCCCCTGCGGCAGGCGGGGACACAGGGCGCAGGTGGGTACGTGGCCAGGGAAGCCAGGTACCCTGAACCCAGTCCTGACCTTTTACGAGTGAATGTCGGCGCAGAGGAGCAAAAACTACGTTACGCCTCTGACACTGGATACGAAACTTTAAGTGCCATTTTAAAACTAATTCTTCTTTAAGTGGAGTTAAGAAGGGCTTAGAACAGAAACGAGCAGAGACAATACACACGGGTTAACACGGCTTCCCGTTAACAAAAGCTTTTCTTTTACCTACACATGGCACGCAAAAGCAGGCGAGCATCCAACCCCACCTCAGTGCGGCTGTATCCTCGAGGATGGGCCGCAAAACCCCAGTTCCGGGTTGGCAGGAGCAGAGGAGACGCTGCGTTATGGGATTTGCTACAGACAAACCCAGGAGGTAGGGTCGGTAAGAAGCAAAGACCCTGGTCAAAGCCAGATTCAGGGACTGAGCGGGCCACCATAGATTTCTCCATAAATATAAAAAATAAATTAAACTAGGCAATTTAAAACAAAACACCCATCGGCCAGGGCTGTATCATATCTGCTTTTGTGTTACCAGCCACCTGGCAGCTCCAGCTACACAGTCTCCCCGGGACCCGCCGCCGCGCCAGCCCCGTTTCAGGCAGCCCCGTGCCCCAGCACCGCCCGCCGCCCAGAGCTGCCGCCGCGCCCTACCCGCGAGATGGTGAGGGGCTGCTCGAAGTCCCGACCTCCCACCAGGCGGAAGCCCCAGGGCCCGGGACCCGAAAGTACGATGCGGTGCGTCCCCATGTGCGCGGCTGCACTTCGCAGGACACCCAGCAGAGATGCCACCAGCACCGGCTTGGCCCGGCCCGCCCCCGGCCCGCCCCGCCCCCGGCCCGTCGCCGCTGGCACCGCCCCGGGACTCTCTGCAGCGCCTGTCTCGTTGTCCAGCCCTGCCGAGCACAGTTCTTCGGACCCGGCTGGCAGGCTATCACCTTCACGAATACAAAGCCAGTCAGGGGCGCTTTTAGGTGAAACCCTCCCGAGGGAAGCTGGCGGGGCGCAGTCGCTGCTGAAGGACGAGAATTTCGGTCTTCGGAAACTCAGAGCGCCTCACCCCCTCCCGGCGAGGTCGAGCCCGGAAGCAGGGCAGCTGCAGAGCAAACCACCGGCGGGCAACCGCAGGCGAGACTGCCCCGGTGCGGCATCTGCCACCTGCTCCAAGATAGCGTGATGTTAATTCTGAAACCTAATGAGATGATGGAAATAAATGGCATTTCATGCTTATGAGTGAGGGCGGAGCCCTCTATCTCCTTAGGGGTGGTAGCACCACCGAAAGAAGGAATTCTTCTATACGGGGCTACAGCCAGCCTCCTTAGGAGGAAGAATAGTTAATCCGATTGCATGTTAAGCCCCCACAGATCAGAATAGGGGTAAGGGGAGTTACAGCATCAGTGCTGGCATTTACAACTGGAGTACAAGCATTCCTGGTTTGTTAGTAAGTGAGTAACAGCTCACCAGTAAGCACAACATCAGTAAACTGCAGTAAAAGACGGGGATTCAGCCACAGCTTGGGGAGAGTAGAGCAATCAGCAAGTAGGGGTGACGTAATTCACCCAAGCGCTAGCCCTACAAGACGCAGCCACAAACAATCCCATTGCAAGGCACACCCATGCCACTGCAATCTCTTTCTTGGCTTTCTCCTCTTTTCTGCATTAACTTGTAATTTTACAGTTTATTGCCTGACCAGATTCATGCATGTGGACTGCTAATCTCATCTCTGTCAGAGAGTAGTAGTTCTTCCACTGCACTATTACACATCTCCTGGGAGTGAAAAAAGCAAATACTGAAGCTCTTTTCCTCTCAGGTGTGAGGGATTTCCAAAGGACTCACCACTAGGACCTCTTCTCGTCTCTGCATGACCAGCTTCTGGAGTCACAAAGGCACTTCTAACTTGTTCCTTAGTAAGAATATCAGGATAGAGAGCAACTATCAAAAATTCAGTAGATACAGGTGACTCTTTCTCCCTTCCCTGGCTGGGGCACTGTAAAGCAAGGGCTGAGCAATGCTAGTGACCACAGCAAGTGTTGGTCAAGCTGCCCTTTTGCTATTATAGAACCTGCAAAACAGAAGAAAGGGCTCATGTCTGTGTGCCTGCTAAGGATGTGTAAAATAGCTTTAGGCTTTTGCTGTCCTGTTAGTTTGGTTGCAGGATTGGCTTGTTTACCCCATGTTACAATGAGACATGAGTGTAAAACGTCTTTTTATCTACTATGACATTTCAACTTGCTCAAGAAACAGTCACAGCCTGCCTTATGGCTCAGGAGAGTGCACCCATGAGCTCAGGTCAAGTCACGAGCAGTTCCTCTTGTGGGGGACACTCAGGAAGCCCATGGTAGCCACCTACTGCTCAGTATGGACACAACCAAAGACAGCCACAGAGGGGTACAAGTACAAAAGTGCGTTGCTACAGGAATAGTGGGAATAGATTTTATTTAATAATTTGTACAAAGAACACAATAGTAATTCAATAATTCCATTTATTAATTGCCAAATAGTCATCCACTGCAATAAGACAGAGAAAAAAATCAACACAAAAGTAAGTTGCAGTTTGTATGTGTGTGTGTGTGTGTGTGTGACTTAAAATGGCAAGAGCAAGAACAAAAAAGAAACCTTTAAATGAGTATGTTATATACAGTAAGTATCACGTTACTTTGCTGGATAAATTAATTTGGTGTTATCCAGTCTTAGCAACAGACCTAAATATTGCTGCAAATAACTGGAGGGCAAACCCAAAGCAGAAAAAACAAACCCATAAGATGCACGATTAAAGGTATCTCTTGCAGAAAAGAAACAGTGGTGCTTTGTGTAGTATCTGAAACCCTTTCATAACATAGTTTGTGCTAAATCTCTTTTTGTGAACATACAAGGAATTCCATCATTTAAATAAAAGTGAAAAAAATCCCAACCTTTCACATCTGCCTTTTGTTTTTCTCCCTTCACTCAATATGTTTAAATTATTTTCTATACAAGGTAAGTAAATTGTCTGTACAAAGTTAAATATACATATTTACAGTCAAACTTCTGAGACACCAAGTCTTCTCTTCCACTGACCTAGACAGAAGATGAGCCTACTTGATTGCAAACCCAGGAGCATGGCTAGTTTATCAAAACTTTGCAAGTCATGCTAACAGTTAGTTGTAGTTACTCTTAATAAATCTGTATAAAAGCATCAGCATAAAAATAGGCATTTTTATAATATTAAATACGGCTTATGACAAAATAGCAATCTAATCTTTTGCTATTTGTGTGGTAACTGTAGGAAGCAGAGTCTGATAGAACCTTTTTTTAATGCTTTTTCTTAATAACAAAATGTATATCAAAAGGTATTCATAGTGAATTTACAGGCACGCATACAGCCAAGCCATGTTTTGTTTGTTTGTGTTTTTCCTCAAGGAAATAAGAATCTATGTAATTGTTAACAACTGCTGGGAACAGCTTTCCAAGTTGATCAGACTTTTTTTGTCTGACTAAAAGGCAGCCAAAATGCATGTACTTACTTGAGACCTATCATCAACACTGCAACCAAAAACAAAGTAAAAGGCACCCTCAGTGATGCATTGCTCAGATTCATCAGAGCCTCTAGTAGTCAATGCAGGGAAAGAAGCAAAATCTTCATCCCAAAGAGTATACTTTGAAAAGTGTGTAATCTTTTAGGGCCAGCAACAGGGCAGGAGGAGCAGAGAAGTGAACAGCCATAGGACTCGATCAGGATTTGCTCTCACAAATGTTTTGTTTATTGGTTCTATTCTTTGTGCAGATAAATGTCAAAGCCAGGCTGATTTCTCTTTAAAAACAGGACTTGGTCTGTTTTGCTGCACACAATACACTCACACACACACACACACCCTGCACAAAAGAAAAAAAACCCTGCAGAGGTTGGTAATGTGGTATTAAAGATTTTGGGATTTTTGCACATTTGCATTGGCTGACCTCTCTGGATTAAACCACCAGTCCCCAGCTCCTTCTCCAGAGCTGTCCTCTGCTGGGTCTGAAAGGTGCATGACATGAAGGAAGGGTTTTCTACAGATGTGTAGGGCAGAGCAAAGCGAATCTTCAGTGAGGCAAAAATCAGGCAGAAAGCTTGGCCTCACTGAACCTTGCCAGTGAAAAGGAGCCACTGCAAGGCTGTCTACTGCCCCAAAGCACTCTCCTATCTTAACACACAAACAAAACCTATACGGTGTGCTTCCCTGAAGCCTTCTCAGAGGTAAGTACTCCACACAAATTAAGATTATTACCAGAACTCTTGCTGGGGAGAGGAGAGGAATACGCAAAGGCAGCACTGTAAACTAGAAGCTGTCTCTTTTTCAGCAAACAAATAATACCCTGAAACTGTGTAAGCAGGGCTACACATTCAACCCAATACTGTACCACATAACCACATCCTCCTAACACATCTCATCTCTTCTCTATTACATTCATAAATTATCTGTTTCTTCACTGTTAAAAAACACCATCTGGAAACCAACCCCATCACTGTCATGGTGAGATCACTGTTATTTTATAGGTACAGCAGCTTCACGTAGTTGCCTGGGAAGGTGCCAAATTGCCTTGTTCTCCTGGATGTACCTGTTGCAAAATAAAACACAAGGAAGCCAGAATAAGATGGAGCTACGCAAGGAAGGCTTAGAGGTTTAAAAAGGTAGATGTGGCAGCTTCTTATGCCTGCAGGTACTGCTTTCTAAAACTAAATAGGAGTCCTGGTCAAGAAGCCTTTTGTTACAGATGTGATCACAATTAGTTTGGCTACTACTCATCTTTGGTCTTCCCTTTTAACAATTAATAAGATGCTGGTGAAAGCTTCTGGGCCTATAGGCTAGGAGCCAAACTCCTATCAGTAAAAATGAGCTAATCTCCACTAAGAAGAGATAACAAGCTTAGATTTGCAGCCCTGAGATGGTGAACACTGTCCAGACTTGCACTCTTTGAAGGTAAAGGGCTAGGTTTTGCTAAACATACACCTACAGATAAGGCTGGATTTTCAAGGACTGCAGCTTCCACCTATGTGTTCCCTTCATCCCCTATTTGCTACTTTCTGTAACTTGCCATGGCTCACTCAGATTTGAAAAATCCAGAGAAGCAGCTTTCCTTGGCTTCCTCGGTTACTCTGCCTTCTGTGTGAGCAAGAAGGATCAGGAGGAAGAGTGGAACAGGAAAATAAAGAGTAGGAAAAAGGAAAAACTAGAGACCTAGCAAGGAAAACAAATGCCATCAGGCACCCTAATTTTAATAATCTTGATTGGAAATGATGAAAAATTGTGAAAAAGACTGAGCTGATTTTTATTCAGCATCTTGACCTCACAACTGAAAGCAGCTTCTAGACACTGCAAAATTGCTCATCTGTATCTCAAAAAGGTCTGCTGACAAATAAGTGTCACTCACCCACAAACCAGCCATCGTCACATTTCTCCATGACATCAACAATGTCACCATCCCTCAGTTCCAGCTCATCATCATTCTGAGGAGTATAGCTGTAGAGGGCTTGGTAGCTAACTCTAAAAGCAGAAAGACACTGCATGTTAGCCACTGGATTTCTTTAACATCCCTTCAGAAGGAGACATCTCCCTCCCCCTAATTTCTATGCTATTTTGTTCAATGCAGTCTAGACCTGTGTTCTCCATTTGGCAGGTCAAACCCAACTGCATTAAATTACCTGTTGTCACAAGGCCATAGCAGTAAAAAGGGTCACACCTACATTGTGTGGGATATGCAGAAAGCTTCTGGGTTTTTTTTGCCATGTATCCATAGTCTGTAGCAATTGGAGACTTCCTAAGGTGTAGCGTCTAGAGAAGTGTCTGAGTGCAGACACCCTCCTGAATGCCAGGTGAAATCTGGACACACTCATTCCTTGGCTGAAACATCTATTCTCTTGCTCTGGCACACAGGTAGGGCCATGGATGACCAAATGGCAGATTGAGTGACTTCAGAAAAAAAGCCAACAGTGAAGGAACTTCAGTTCCCAGTACACTGTATGCTATTCTCAAAACCAAGATTGGCCTCACCAAGCAATGGCAGCTCTCAGTTTAAATCCACCAAACAGGTCTGAAAATCTCAGCCTTGGTTACTCAGATCATTTAGACACCAAATCATCTGCATAACTGGCCGACTGGCCAAGCAGCATCAGTGCTGGGACATCTCACTGCACTGTGAGAAGCTAAGAACAGAAGCTAAGAACTCATTGACCCATGCCATATAAGCCAAGTGCAGCCTGTGATTTTTAATTTGTCTCCCAGCTTCAAGATATAGAGACATTGAGATAATCTCCATAACAAGTATGAATCAAGTGTTCAAAGGAGACCCAGTCCTGGATCATGAAGTCATTGTTTCAGGTGCTACAGAGACACAAAGGTCTCAGCTTTGAGTTACTCATGATGATGATATGTGGCTACTTTTGTTCTTTAGAGAAAAACTGACACAGCATCACAGAAACATTCTGGTTGGAAAAGACCCTCAGGAACACCAAGTCCAACCAATATCTGTACTCTACAAGGTTCACCCCAACTGTATCCCCAACCATTACATCCAAACGACTTTTAAACACATCCAGGGTTGGTGACTCAACCACCAACCTGGGCAACCCATTCTAACACCTGACCACTTTTTCTGTGAAAAAAAAAAATCCTAACTTTCCTACACTCTAGTTTAACTCCTGAAATGCTGAAGTTTTCACATCTCCCCATCTTCATTACCAATCTGAGACAAGGCCCTAGAATGAGCCAAAAAGACTTACATGTCTCGTGGTGTTTGACTTCTGTCAGGGCTGGCTCCTTGCTGCTGTGCTTGAGGTTGCTGAGAAATGATGAGAGATGATTTATGGTCATTAGAGGTCACCTTGTGTCGAGAGTCAAGAGGCTGAGAAATAGCACTGCAGTAATGAACAGATTTTTCTGCAATGTTTATGATCTCACTGCAAACAGCGTCCTGTGTGGTAGGCAGCATTGATATCCAAGAACACCCAAAGGACAGTCAATAGAGGGGAGGGAGGGGAAAATACAGACAAGAAGAGATGGGACATCCCAGATGCAGCACATAAGTCCAGTTTAAAAAAAAAAAAAAAGTTGTAGATCCAGGTAAATATCCAGGTAGTGGAGTGCAGAAGGGATCCAGGTGTAAGCATGGAAAAACAGGCAAGATACAGAAGAATTTGGCATTTAGTTTGAAGATTTGTAACAAATACATATACATATATTTTTAAAAGCAGCAACACATGAGGTTGCAATTAGTTATGCAGTGGCACCATTACAAACGCTATGAAGTCAGTTCAAGAATGCAAGGTGGGCCGTTCCATTCATGCATTTTGCTTCATTTAACCTATATCCAGGACTGGCAGCACAATTAGCCCAAGTTCTCATTGGCTATGACAGTTTTTCTAACTGCTAAACTCCCAAACAAAACAGTAGATGCAAATAAATATGTACCTGCTTTGCTGCTAAAAACAGTGCTGACATTTTATCTCTACTGACACTGTGTCTGTCTGGGTGAAGAGAGTCTAGGACTACACATCTGATTTAAACAGTGGCCTTACCACATAGCTCTTTTCAGACTCTGTGAGATCTGGTCCAGCTCTCAATGAATGGTGGGAAGGCTGTGTGATCACCAAGCAAATGATAAGACATTTTAGCAGATGTTATATAGGTCAGAATTAAAAAAGTAAAAAGAAAAAAAAATAAATGGATTGCAGACAACAAAAGAAAATTAACAACTCTTCCCCTCCCCACCCCAACACCACGCTTCGTGGACTACAAGGTCTTTCGCTGACACAAGAGATGTTATGACTACATTAATGCAACTGCACCGCAGCACATGGAATGCTGTAAAGAGAAAAGTGACAGCAAAAATGAAGCTCAAAGCAGGGAAATCACAGGAGAAGGCTACAGACACCACAGCAACCAGAAATGGTACATAGTGTCATACTGCATTCCTGTGGAGAGGAAAAATGCCCAAGGACAGAAACACATACTTGAGAGCATCAAACTTGAAAGGCCAAAAGAACGCTGAGAGGAATCTGCTGCAGTTTTCTGAAAAGTCCTTGATGACTTTAACACAGGAGAGAAAAATAACTTCCTTGCTTCTTAAAAAAAGACCATTTCAGATCCTCAGGAGTCACAATGCCATGTAGCCACACCAAAATTACTCTAGCTTGTACGAAGTGAACATTTGAGCTGCCCTGCTAATTCCTACAAGGCAGAGCTTCAGGTCAGAGGAGGCCTTGACTGGAAAACCCACCACCTGGGAAGCTTATGGACTCTGCCTCTGTCCCTAGTCACAACTGTTCACACGGACTTGCATGTCCCAGGGCACAGCAAGTAAAATCAAGGTTTATGTTTGGGGTTGGGAGTTTGTCTGGGGTTCTAATTAAAATTCCCAGAGACTCTAATAATTTTGATAGAACTGATGACAATTTATATTAATTGTCCTTCCCTCTCCCCTCCCTCCTTCCCCAAAGAAAGGAATTGGAAGTGAGAGGAAAAGGTAAGCCCACCCAAATAAATCAGTCTCACACGATTTGGAAGTTAAAAGGGAAAAGTTTAACAATAACTTAAAAAGGGTATCAAAGGTAGGGAGATTACAAAAGGTGTAGAGAAGGAAGAATAACAAATACAAAAAGGTATGAATACAACCGAGTTTGTGATGGTGGTGACCACGTGTGTGGAGAGATGCAGGGAGAGCTGGAGTGTGGTCCTGAGAGGGCTGTGGAGTGGTCGAGGGAGAATCCGAGAGAGAACAGGAAGTCCCTCTGCTTTTAAGGGACAGGAGGGGGGAGTGGGCTAACCATCACCTGGGGGTGTCCAGACCCACCCCTGGGGAGGGGTCAGGACCACCTGAGGTCAGGTTTTGGGTTCAGGGACACTCCTCCTGGAGTGTTAACCGTATGCAGAGTTTTAATGGAAAGGTTACAGACATCCAGAGCCTGGTTTAGTACACTCACTGCATATTCAAACATCTGCAAAAACAAGTGGCATGCTGTGCACAAATGTGCCTGAACCAGACTGGGATTATTTGTACTGCCTGCCCAACTGCTGGGCAAAGTGCTCTCGATAAGACACAAACCACTACCATCTTCTGTGATCATACAACGCAATCTTGAGCCCAAATTCCAAAAGCCTTGATTTTTATGCTTTCCCTCCTCCATTTTATTCAGTTCAACAATGCCCTTCAATAAAACACTTGCTTTCTCATGACATCCTGAGGCAGAGCAGAAGCCAAAGATAACGAGGTTTGTGACACCTTCAGCCCAAGCATGCTCAAAGTGTTTGGAGAAATAAAAGGTAATGAGCTCATTCTTGTCTAGTTCCCATTCTCAAATCTTCTCTGAACCACATCTTGGACCTCTCGGCCTGTGCCTATCACTGTATTAAAAGAATCCATCTCTTTTCTTGAGGACTGTGACCAACTCTAGGCCAAGCTAAGCCCACAGCATCTGCTTTGTAGCCAGCTGTACTGTCTGGGGCTGGAATCTGGAATCATTGCCCTAAAAAGCAATGCCCTATTTAACATGTATATTTCTATATAGAAATCATTAAATATAAGTTGCAGTGGAATTTTCATTCAAAGCCTGAAATGGTCACAGGATTTCTGGAAGTCATTGCTGACTTAATCATCAGCCCTCAAAGGCAAACTGAATAATTAGAAATGCAAAGTCAAAACTGTGTAGACCAACTGTCTACCATCCATCAGAGGTGATTAAATCTGAGTTATCTCAGGTGGTCAAGTAGCTGGGAAAACTGATTTCCGGGGTTAGGTGAGAGGCAGCTGTAGGAATTACTGCAGTTGTTTTGCTTTGATATTTTTTTTAATTCAGGAAAGAGTTTCTCTGCTTCATAGTAATAAATTGCAAGAATTGCTCCATGAGCTCCCAAGGCTGCATGGTCTGTTTTTCATTGATTACTTGAGACCTCCTTGATCAGCTTTTCCTCCAAAAAGTATTAATTACTCTGAATTAAATGAATAATTTAAAAGCTTTAAAAATGACACTATTTCTGAATGCTCCAAGGTGCAGCCTGGTATGTGCAATACTAGGAGGTGCAGCAGCCTACCAGCATCATATACTTGTTCACATCCCTTTTCCTGGTAAGATCCTCAGGAGAACTTCCCCCAGGCAGCTGGGCAGGAGCAGAGACCAAGCAGTCCTCTGTTCTCCTAGCAGATCCTAGTTCCCAACAAAACACACAACTAAGTGGATCCCCTTTAGCATCTGCTCCAGCAGCTTCAACAAAAGCAGTAGGTGTCCCTGCACTAACTTCCAGGGCTATAGTAGAGGTTTCCACCTCATACAGACTTTGAGGATGGATCTAAGGAGCACCACAGGTTTGTAAGAAAACCGGAAAAAGGCCCTACCTTAAGATCCTAGGCCCTGAGGCAGGTTTTAACTGTTAGGTTGGGCTACTCAACAGTACTTTCTCTGCTCCTAGTAAAGTCAAGTGTCATCAGTGTGTCTATCCATTGCAGCTCTTATTTATGTGTCTTCTTCCATCCCTTTCTGGTGAGAGTTAAAGGAGTACATAAGGAAAGAGAAAGCTAAGCAGGACAAACTAACAGACAGAGAAGACAGACAGACAAATCGGTATCTCTTCAGAGAAGGGCACTCAGCAATGATGCTAAGTGAATATGAACGGAGAACAATAGGAGGACTCTGCAGCCCAGCCAAAAGAAAAAAGAAAAAAAACATCAAGCATCAAGCTCCAGTTCTGGTGAAAGCAAGGGAAAAGCTGACCAAAAAGCTCTCACAAAGAACACTGAAAAGGCTGCAGTGTGGAGCAGCCTGACCTAAAGGCAGTCAAAGTCAACAGAAAGGCTCCCCATTTGCTAGATCAGAAGCTGAAGGTTGTGCCTACAGTAGAAAAATACATCTGCCACAAGTAGCAGCTACTGATGGCTTGCTGCAGGCTGTGCAGCTCTGGTTTGTACACTGGGAGGGGTGTTAAATTATGACCATGGAGATGGTGCCAAATAATGACCGTGCTAAACTAGCCGGTCTGTGCTGGAGAACGTGGGTTTTGAGCATCGTCCTCATATTCTCTCCTCTCTAGCAGCACAAAGTGGGTGAAATTACACACCACTCTGCCCAAGTGGTTTTGTACAAGTGGAAGGAAGCAGACCGTCCTCCCCTCTCAACATCCCTTACACTACCGAGTGATACAGAGATCCTGGTCCAGCCACTCCTGCCTTCTCTGCCCCACAGCTGCAGTCTGTCCCCAGAACCAAAGCTGCTGCACTGCTTATACACTTGTTAGTACCACTGCTGACTGTTACACTGTGCTAACGGGACCTGAAAATAAACCAGGAACAAAGCTAGAGACATAAGGGCCCCCTGAAGTAAATTATTAATAGATCATATCACTGCTTATGTTTCACTGGAATACTGGAACTAATTTTCTGTCAGCTATAATTGAAGTATCTTTCGCATTCTGTGGGGTTGTTCTGTTTTCTTTTTAGTTTGGACTGTAAAACTAAATAAAAAGGAGTAACATCAGAATAGCTTAAAGATCCACTGCACTTTATGTTATTACTTATTGGAACACGCAAGAACGCAGTCTTTACATCAGCCCTGTGTCACAGAGGTCTTAAACCTGCAAGGTCAGGACACCATTACTGGGTAGGTTGTCTATAAGGTTCTCTGAGAAAGAAAAGTAAAATTCAAAATTGTAAAATACTTCAAACATCAGGGGTTGCCAGTAATGGAAACAAAACAAAACAAATGCAGTGCTTCATTTCCATATCTACTAAGTATATTTCTCATTTGATTGAAGTCAGTGGAAAGATGACAGATTTCTGAAAAGGCCTCCAGGGTATTACCTGGAGTTCTGCTGAAGTCATCAGCCTTTGCATGGGTCATGTACGTAATGAGAAGTCATTTGCACATAGAAATACTGCTGTCAATCCCTAAACAACTGTAGGCCCAGAACTGGAAAGGAGGTCAAGACTATTGATAATGTCATGCACAGTTTAAACCTGACATTGGCAACACTCTGATTTTCAAAGCATCTAAGAGGCAAACTTCACCTTGACGCCAAATCCAAAGAAAGGCCGGAGGCTCCTATTACAACCAGACACAACACCAAAAATAGAACATCTTTCCCTAAACATGGCTCTTTGCTCCTGCTCTTTTGAATTTCATATATCCAATGTAAGCACCAGCAGGATCAAGCAGATCAGAGCTCAGGAGAAAGCTCAACACAGAACGTTTCTATGGACTTCCAATGTGAAGCAGAATATGTATCCCATTGGAATTGGATATTAAAACTGAAAAGGAAGCAGGGGGTGGTTGTTCAGTAAAATGTTGCAGAAGCTCACAATCAGAAGGAAACAAGATGAGTAAATGTAATAGGAAAATTTCAGGGTTAAGGCTCTATCTTGCTCTCATAAGCTGACAGAAAATAACTAACAATGGCAACTACTTCCCACATTCATCCTGCAGAAGCATCCTGCCTGGTTCACTGATCGAATCGAGGATGCTTCCCCAGTCTCCTCCCGCGAAACTCAGCCCAGCTTTTGCTAGTTGTTGTTTCCGTGTCAAACGTCGCCACCCTGTGGAGGCCGCCTGAAGGACTGACCGAGACACCAACAGCCGCTGCCGGGCACCGTTCAGTCCCAGGCTCTGGGCGTCCCAGCCACAAAGTGCTAAGGTTGAGTTGGTTGCATATGCTGCACAGACCCTACAGCATCCCTCTCTAAATAAGCTTGTGTCTCTCAGCAATAGAGTTGAGAACCTCTGAATCTCATCTGAGAAGGCTGGAACAGTCCTTGACATTGTGGATGTCAAGTTATGGATGCCTTACCCCCAGCTCTGAGATGCTCAAGCCCTGAATCCTGATCTCATGTAGTTAATGGTAACCTGAATCAAAACATCTCACACTGCATCATTCCTGATAACAAAGCCATGGATACTGTGTTATAATGCAACTGAGCTGTAGGAACTCAAGGTGAGAACTAAGTAAGTTGTGGGTTAATGCTTTAGAGGAACTGAAAGTTAGACCCTCATCCAGTACAAACTGAGCTCCGTGGATTTGCACCAGCTGAAATGTTGGCTCATACCTGCCTTTCTGCATAGCCTGGAAATAATTTTAAATGATTTTCAGAAAAAATAAAATGTTTAAATTGAATGACAGAAGAAATACCTCACCTGTGCAATCAATTAATGGCTAAACAAGCATACGACAACACAATGGTGTGGTATGGAAACAGCTGTAAGTAATGGAAGAATAATCAGCAAAGATGATTACCTGTGACTTATTGACTCTGTGTGTAAGTCTGGGAGGTGGCTGTGTTGTGACAGTACAGGAAGAGAGGGCAGAGGAAGAGAGAGGAGCAGATGAAGAGAATGCATTTGAATCTGCAGTCTTTTGAAGAAAAGAAAAGTTGGTCAGCTTGGCACATGTTCTCTTATCACAATCATTGCTACTGATAAGAGCATCTGCTATTCAGTAATTTTGATGCACACACAGCAAACGAAACTCCATGCAAGGGCAAGTGCAGTTTCCAGTTGGTTTGTCTGAGCTGGCCACCTCGTTCTGTTTTAAACATGCAGATTATGCCTGCAAAAAAATGCTACTAAAAATGTATCCACAGCTAGTAAACAGCAGAGTCTTTATCCAGCTTTTAACACACTGCTAGTCATGATTCAAGCAGAAATGAAACAATTTGTCATGAGATTTCCCAGTGCAGAATGTTTGATCTTAAAATCCCCATTCCTCAATATTTAGCATTGGCTAAATGGGGTGTGTCATTGAGGCTATCGCAACACATCCAAGACAGTATTTATAATGGTATGATTTTGAGATCTCCAAACTTCCACTCCTATACAAGGTCACCCAATTGCTGTAATGTATTTAGGTTGGCTGTAGCCCACAGTGGACCCTAAGTCAACTGAGAGCTGCACAGTAAGGCAGATCTCCTATACTAAGACTAGGGACAGAAGATACATTGTAGACATTACTGGAGGGTTTCTCTATGTTCCCTCTCATAGAGCTACCTAAAACTAAAAATTCTTGGGGAAAAGTATCACTAGGTCTAATTCTCCTAGGTGGCTAGACCCTTTCACATTGTTCTGGAAGCGTAAAGGTAGTAAAATCCATTCAATTCATAGATACAATCAAGCCTCCCTGACTTAGTCATGCACATTGCAGACTAAGGCTCACTAAACCACAGGCTCCAGGAACAAGAGGGGATAGCTCTTGTGATTCTAGGAGCCAGGCTGACATTTACAAGGCTTTTTCATTTCTTGGCTTTAGGAGGAACAAATAAATCCTATAACCAAAGATGATCCATCAGAGATGATCCATCACACACTGGAAAATCTCTGAAGAAAAAGGAACTGCCTGTAGTCTATGCAGTGAGGTTTAAGGTATGAGGCCTGTGTGATACTTTTGTCTGACAAATCTGACAATAGCCGCTATCTGGGACAATCACCTCATTAGATGTGACCAATTGAATCAGTTCCTGCTATTACCTATTCTAAAATAATTTTCACTACACTGCTCCTGAGTCCTTTTCTAAAAAAAAATTGATCAGCTATCCAGTGAATATCACTAGTGACCCCTAGAAGGTCTTAAGATCATCAATATGATAGGTGGCAGGCACTGGCTCTGCCTGGCCAGCAGAGCAGCACAAACCTCAACACACCAGTTAAAATCAGGTATTCAGAGCAGCACACACACATGCAGAAGAAGTACCTTCTTTTCCCGGCTTTGAAACTTTCCCAGATCACCTTTCCTGATGCCTCTTTTCTCTGTTTTACCTCCCTGCACAATAGCCATTAGCTCCTGACACAACTGGTTGTCCTCAGAGGAACCCATAGGTCTCTTTTCTGGGTTAACACGCATGTCTAGTTGGGATGGTTTCAGGCAGCGCTCAACAGAGATCGTGGGAACAGTACGAGCACCCTGGTCGGGGTTGCTGCTTCCCTCTCTGGTCTTTTGGAGCCAGGCTTGGCTGCCAGTGGTGTCATGCTGCTCTGCGAGGTTGCTTTCCAGGCTCTCTGCTGCCCAGCGAGGGGAGCTAGAGTAGCTCATGCTGGGAGAAAGAGAGCCAACAAACTTTTCTTCACTTTGTGGAGTAGCCTGATAGAAACTGCGAGTGGAGGACTGAGGTCTGGATGAGTAAGAGGGCAATGGAGATTTAATGGACCTGGGAGTTGAGGAGCCAGAGAGGTTGGAATGCTGGAGGCTGACAGTGGGGGTAGGGCTGGCTGCAGTGGAAGGCAAGAGATAGTCAGAGTGAGAGAGAGAGGCTTCAGGTGGAGGAGGCAATGGAGGAGTTATGGTAGGAGTGGTGCTAGGAGACACTCCCACAGTCAGAGCAATCCACTCAGATGTGACTGCCTGCACCTCTGGAGATAAGGCGCGGCGTGCGAAAGGCAAAGGCGGAGGAGTTGGTGTATGGAGCAGTTCAGAGCTGGGAGACTTTAAGGAGACAAAAGCAGGAGAGAAAAAGAAATAAATGAACAAAATAATAATAAAGGAAAATACAAATGATTGAGTAAAGGTAAAAGGAGAAAGAGCAAGTGGAGAGAGGGGCAGATCTTTGATCAAGCACAGTGTTTAAGTTTTCCAGATAAGTGCACCATGGGGAACATGCTGTCCATGGTTGCTCCAACCAGCATCCAATTCCAGATACCAAACATTTTGTGGAAGACCTTAGACTTAATATCATATACCCTGAGTCCTTCACGAAGCAGCTGAAGCTGCCATCCACAATGGCAGCATGCAGTATTTGACTGGCCTGGCAGTAATATCTGGGGCACAAGAACTCACACTGTGGACCCAGTCAGAAGTCGTTGCTGCAATATATTTTTACTTTATCCAACTCTAACATGAGCAATGCCTGCCCCTCAAAAAACTTCAATTGCTGAAGCTGTGGAGAAGAAAGGAATCAATAAAGCTGTCTGTAGATATTTGGCCTTCAGGTGATCAAAGTAGGTCCTATGTTTATAAAGGCAGAACACAGAACATAGTTCTGCTCTTAGCTGTTATCACCAGATAAGTCAGTAAGATCAGTTACATTAGCATTGACCAGAGTATTTCTCAGTCCTCTGCCAAGTTAGGCAAAAAAGTAATGGAGAGAATTGATCTACCAGGGGAGGAACCAAAAGAATAGCAAAAGGAAACAAACAAACAGTGTATACAATCCCTTCCAGCAAGGAGAGAAGCTGGCAGACAGGCCATAGCTATGTAGAGACTGTCAGGCTCAAACAGAAAAGGTTATCTGAGGTCCACTTTAACAGGGAGTCCCAAACAAGCAATGTGTCTTTCCTCTTTACAAGGTGGCTAGGAACAAAAGCACTCCTTTTATAGATGATCCCAACAGACACTAGGCATGAGCCATGGCAGCCTTTCCCATCTGCCCTGCCCTTCCTCTTGATCTCAATTCTCCACTTCTATTCCTTGCAATCTTAACCTCATAACGACCTTGCTTTGATCCTGTGGGTGAGAGGATGCACCAGAACCTCATGGCTGCAACCTAGACACATATGATGACCTTCAAGCATGCGTATTTGCAGGATGGGAGCAAAGCAAAGATGGCAAACATTCTGTGATCCCCATACAACTACCTGATGTCATTTTGATTTCTGGTTTGAACTGCTGTATGCTTCATAGAGAATCTAATATTCATGGAAGATGCCAGACTGGCTTGCTCTCAAAATCAGAGTTCACTTAGCCCTGATTTCAAATAATACAGGCTGCTCTCCTGACTCTGTCTCCCAAAACTTCCACTGCAATCTGGAATATTTAGGGTTAAGTATACATATTGATTCAAGCTACCCGTGATGAGCATAATGGCCCCTACAGACTACAGCAGTCTGTCACCCCTTTTAATAGTCACATTAAAAAAATCACTCATCACAGTGACACTTTATAAAGTGTAAACACACACTCAGGAGAAGCTGGATCACCACCTCTGATGTGAAGGAGATATTATTTCTGATTCCATCTCTGATAGTGAAATCTATTCAGAAGGCTGTGAACTGTAGCCCTTTCAGTCTGGCCTGAATTCAAACTACAAATCAGAGATTAAAAGCTGAGTCTCCAAATCCCACATTGACCCATTCATTAACCTTTCTGGTAAACGAAACATCACCTTTTCCTGCAGCTGCATCATGCTGCAGGGAGCACACAGCTTTTACTGTGCAAAACACAAGTCTTAGCTACAGGGTATTTTTGGCTATTGATTCTTGTACAAACAATGGCAACATCCCTCCATTCTGCAAAGTGCTGTAACTGGCTGCATCTAGTCCAAATACCTGTGGTGATGCTGTCACGCTGCGGTTAGGGGAGAGGGACATTGGTGGATCAGGATAGTCAATGGCGTTCTTGACCACTGGCCGTTTGAGCACCTCCACATAAGTGACAGGGAAGATGCCTTGGCGATTGGTGCCAGAGATTTTTCCTTCATACCAGTTCTCATCCACTCGCCGAATCAATGTGATCCTTTCACCCTATGAGAAGGAACAGTAATCTAGTCCTGACTTCAACATATTTCATCATTCCAAAGCAGATTACATTTTTAATCTTGCTGCAGCTGACCTAAAACAATTTGTGGCCCTCAGCCTAACTCCTGCTTCCCGGTTATGTGATCTTAAACTTAACCTCTGGATGGGAATGAGATGGTATTTTTCTCTTCAGAGAAGAAGGAAATGCAGATCTTCATATGCTGACTTGGGCTGTCTGCAGACTCATTCAGTTATGCTCACTTTTTCAAGACCCTACTTGCTACAGCAAATTTTAAAGAAAAAAAAAAAGGAAACCAGAGGTTTCAGGCTGAGCAGGAGACCCTCAGGGGTAAGAGGTGCACAGGGATTATGCAGGGAAACTGCAGCCCTAAGGTCTGCAGCTTAAACTAGGTCTCTGTGCTCTTTCCTGTTTTGCTAACAAATGAAGTGCCTCCCAAAACCTTACTATAAACTGCAAGCCTCACCTTCATGTATAATTAAGAGAAGACAGACAAGATCTAATCTGAGCATCAAAACAGAAAGCCATCTGACGGAGAAATGCTGCAACTTAATCTACGGCTGACTTGGCTCTGAACAGCCGTTACACAACCCATTCTTATCCCTTCAGTCAGCAGTCAGGTCTAGCCAGTCACATCAATAGCACAGAAGTTGTCTGGCTGGCACTCAGTGGCTTGGCATGTAGCAAGAAGGAAGGTGAACTCAGTTTCCTTTTCTTCTGTATTGCCACGCTGATGTGACTGCATGCATGTCCACTGCACAGTCTCAGACTGGAGACGTGCCACCAAATACTTAATTTGCCTTGCAAGGCCAGGCTTCCAGCATATGTGCTCAAAGCATCGTTTTGGCTAGCCCTAGTGAAGTAATTGGCACTTCTTGATTGAGCCTACCTGCAACGCTCACTGCAATGCATGACATAATGACAATGGACTAAAACCATGGATGATGATGAGGAATCCTTCCTGACTACAGAGTGTGTTATTGGAGCTTTCATTTGGACATTGCAAGTAACTAATGTTAAAATTGCCTTCAGTATTTGCCTGTATTTAATTCACCATCACAACAAAAGCCTTACCTTTCTGAAGGACATTTCCACTTGGGTATCCCCATTGAAGTTGAACTTAGCAATAGCATCTCCATATTCCAATACTTGCAATGGGGATTGCTTTTTGGGTTGAGCTTTCTCAGCTGGTGGGAGGAGCTAGAATAAACGAACAGAATCAGATTAGGTACATACAAAAAGTCCATAAACTGGGCACTGTCAGAAAGGAGTTGGGCAAAGAGAACACCTGTAGTAAAGCAGCTACCTCTATATATGACCGTGGGAAGATGCCAACTCTGCCATGGTGTTCACCTTCATACCAGTTCTGGTCAATTTGCTTGTAAATGTAAACAATATCTCCTTTTTGCAGAGGAAGTTCCCTGTTAATAACACAAGCACTCCATTAGAACTTCACTGGAGAACAGATTTGTTCTTTTGTTGTCCAGCAATCCCTAGGTACCAAGGTCTCTACCAGCCCTGTTCACCCAAAGTGAAAGCTTTATGTTGTGAATTACCCTGTTCATATTGTGGTGTGCAGGGACTCTCTTGCTCTTTGAGCATCCTGTCAAAAAGATGACCTATGAGGTCCCTACTAATCACACACCCTCCAGCAGCAGTGGGGTCAAGCTCAAGCAAAAGATGCCACTGGCTGCTTTCCTTACTGGATATGGTAAGCGGTGTTAAAATCCTGTTTTGAAATGTGTTCTGTCATAAGCGTCTTCCAATGAGAGATGTGATTTCAGTGGAAGCAGGTTTGCTGATTAGATCAACTCCCTCGCATGCCAATGCAGATCCTGCCACATGTACACTTCTGGTCAGCCTGTGTCTGTGCAAACACTAACCTCACCTGGGACAGCAATTGGGGATTTCAATCTACAGCCTTCAGTGCTAAAATTATGAATGTCTGCAGCTTGAGGAACCCACCCTGTGGGCACCTTGTACTAAGCTCATAAAATGACTGCTTGGCTCATCACAGGAAAGCAAACAACCCAGCCTTTCCTAACACAATTGTCCAAGTCTCCTTTACTTTTGTCTGGCACCCTGATATGTTCTGCTTAAACGACACAATCTTTCATCTGCCTTGGTTTTATTGCAGTTGCCAGGGAGATGCTGTGTAAACCACTATGAATCATCAGCTATGATTATATAGAACATATAATAAAATATTACCAGGGCATTAGCACCTAAGAAGAAAAACAGCAGGACCTTCACCAAATTCTGCTCTTCTTTCTTCCCTCCCTAGCAATATTAAAGTGAGGGCTTCCCTAGGCTCATGCAGAGCCTTTCAGGCATTTTTTGGGTCCCCCAGAAGAACAAGCAGTGCTGTGTGATTCACTTGGGGGACCACAACAGAGGTTGGAGGGACGATGCCACCAGAAACATCCACTGGTTTATCCCCAGATGCCAAGGGAGCAATGACCACTCTGTACCTCTCCTATGTCCTGAGTCAGGGAAATTCTGACTCAAGGGCCCACCTCTATGCTTAAAGACAGGCATCTGTTTAAGTCCCTTGCTGCTGTTCTGCATATCTACATTGCTTGGTCTATTTGTGTGGCACATTTACACAGCAAGCTACTAACACAGGTCTTCCAGCTCCTAAATCAAAGCACAACTGGGGATGTCACAAAGAGGAATCCCTTTTCTTTCCATCACAAGGACAGTGACAGAGTTGCTACCTAAAGGTCTCTCTCAGCCATCCTGCTTACAAGGTGCAAGAAGGAACATCTGCCAGAGCACTCTCCCATGTCTCCACTCATCCCCAAAGCAGAACTTGTTCCAGTAAAGAATGTGTGTCCACTTTAAAAATCACATGGGATACAGATGTATCTCCAGAGGTCCCTTCCAACCCCTACCATTCTGATTCTGAGTCCTGAAGGTCCTTTAGAGGCTACAAGCTGCAAGATTTGTATTATTTTTCCCTGACTTGCTATGGCCATCTTTGCTTTGAGCTGCTAGAAAGACACTCCCAAAGCATGAATCCAATTGCATGGCACTTTGTAATAGCTGCACCATAGAGTAAAAAGCAGAAGAAGAACTCTCAAGGCAGTAGTAACAAGCTGTACTCACTTTAGCGTCTGTGCTTTAAAGTCAAACTTGGCTCTAGCAGGTCTCATCTAGAGATCAAAAAAATCAGCACATTAAAATAATCATCAGGTTTTCAACCCTCTTCTGAGGAAAAACACCCAAACTCTTCTATAGCTAATATTAGTCTGGGGAAGAAATTAAATGCAGGTATACTACTACAAGCTTGTGTGCAACTGGTACTACCATCCAAATATGCTGGATGGGTCTCTCCCACCACGGCAAAAGTGCCAACTTCTAGTATAAAAGTAATTAAGAGTTCTACAGCAGATGGATTTAACAGCAATAAACTTTAAAATGTGACAAACCCTGATGAACAAAAGCTGCTCCAGTAACTACAGTTACTGGGTGCTTTGGAACCAAATCCTCTTGGCATGTAAATGGAAAAGCAGAATTTACTATCTGGGGAAAAAGAAGTAGGATTTCATTTGACGTGGCCCTTATTACCTGGCCCTGCTGAATCCTGCAATGTAAGCCAGGTACTCCATATAAATTGGTAGGAAAGAGACAAAGGTAAGGAGGAAATATATGAATAAATTAAGCACTCGTCTAAAAAAAAATACAAGTCTTCAATGGCTATAAAGCCAAAGAGGATGACAAAGCTTGATTTACTTGGATGACTTTCTGATGTCCACAAAACATTCTGACTATTTTGAAGTACTTTTTGTAAGAGAGCATAAAACAGGAAGAAGTCACATTCACGTGACACCCTTTATGTAGATAAAGGGTAGACAAGTGTCCTGCATCTGCATGGTGATCACCTCACCCACCGCCGTGTGCAGCATCTCTGGGGAAACACAGCCAGTATCAAGAGTCCTAGCAGCAATTCCAAAGACAGAAAAAAGTATTTGGCTAGGACACCTGGACTAGCACCCAGCCCTTAGGAAAAGTGCATTGAATCTGTGGGAAACCTGTCTACCTCCTCCTTTGTCTCTTTCAGAAAGACCAAGTAGGTCATACACAGTGAAACATGCCGAGACATTTTCCAGTTGTTTCTACAGGACATTAAGCATCTTTCAAGAGGAGAAGAAATAGCCTATTTCCATAAAATCCCCCTATGAGACAGGATCAAGAAGACATAACATTTCTAAGCATAAGGCACAGACAAGAAGACAATGTAGCAATATGATGCAAAAGATGTAGAATGCCTCTTATTTACTAGAAGTAGCTGCATGGCATCACAGGCATGCATCACAGGTGTGCACCAGCAATTCTCAGCAGGCATGCTTTAATATATGCAGCTTGCTATAGAGATATCTATTAATTTACCAGGCACAAGAATCAAAGCAGATCTAAATGAAGCCAAAATGGGAAACAGGAAGGTGGAAAAAAACAAAAACAAAAACAAATGACATTCTCTTAAGAGCTAATGTCGGCCTAAAGCACAACATTGTGAGAGGCAAATATTGCTTTGGGTCAAGCAGCAGACTGAGGTAACTACAACAGACCTCTGACCCAGATTTCCTCTTTGCTGTATCGTCTACATTTAGGAGGTCCCCAAATCGCTCATTAGTGATAAACTGATGGTGCGTTGGAATAACCCCTGTGTGCCTTCTAGCTGCAATATCAGCTTCTTCTTGCTCACGTTTAAGCCGTCTCTGGTCCTCTAAAAGTTTCTGCCATAAAATTGCATAAAATGGGCAGTAAATCATCTAGTTAAAGGCATTCAAAACTGCCATACAAGTGACTTCAATAAAAGTTGTGGTTCTACCAAATAGCTAGGATTTTACAGTTCACCATTAAATACTAACTACACCACACCCTTTTGTTTTTGCAAGCACAGAAGGTACATCACCATTATAGTGTAACTGAAATCTAGCTCATACAGAGGATCTGATCCAAAGCTGATGGAAGTCAATGGAGAATTTTTCTAAGTTTTGGGCAGGTGCTGGATGCTTCTAAGAAGATTGCTGATAATGCAGAGGGCTGATCCACCCACTTCAACCAACCAGGCGTTTCTCTCACTGACTTCCAAGATACTCAGAATCAGCCCAATATAAGTTCTACGGCACCAAACTCCTCTGAACTTTGCAAGGAACTTGGTAGAATCCCTAATCACCTTCAGGTATCAGGTTCTCTTGTACTTCCTTTGGGCACATGTAATAATGCACTATGTAAAATAAAGTGAATAAACCCTAAAGAGTTAGTTTTAACTTCTGAAGTCTCTAGCACACTAATGGAAGTGTGCATTCTTCATATACCTGGGCAGAAGGATTCTTCCACCTTTTGAGACTGTCTGTAGGCAGAAAAGTTCAGCTCTGGGCTGAACAGCAAAAGTCTATTTTTCACATAGGAATTAAGAGCAGGTTTTACCATGTTTCAAAGCATATATAAACTCAGAAAGTTAACAATAAGAATACCACCTTTTTATTTCTTTCCTTCTTTTTTTTTTTTTTTGCCCCCCCATGGCAGTCAAACTTCCAGCTTCCTGGAAAGCAATGACTTTATAGCATCTTCAACTTAGCCTGATTACAGTCAGTGCTGAAATGTCATTTCAAAAACAACTTCTACATTCTGTTGTCAACACCTTGAGACATCATCAAGAGTTCTAGTTTGCACTGGGAGAAAACTTCACGCTTTACAATGTCTTAAAACATCTTGCCTTTGCTGTTCCAAATATAAGGACGCTACCCACCACCATCATCACCACCACCACCCTCAAAAATTACTGTTCTTACCAGTTTGATTAGTATCTACTCAAGTGGCTTGCTTGGAAAACAATAAAACTTAGAGAATAACCATTTCCTCTGTATCTGCAAGCACTGGGGAGTTGTACCACATCTCACACACATTTCCAACCTTTTTACATTTTTCAAAGCCCCCATATATAACTTTGAGCAATCAATAAGAACTATCAAGTTCACCTTAAGCAAAAGCTAAACTGGACCACATATTTTACAGTATATCAGTGTCAGAGGTAGTATTAAAATTAAAATAAACTAGTTCCAGTTCATTGCTCTAACTTCCAAAAAGCACAGCCATGGACATATAAGCTGCCCTGATACAAGGCTGAGTGCTGTATTTTTTCATCTGTGGAGCTGCTACAATAGTTAGTAGATCATAAAAGAGGGTATTACCTCTTTATCATCATGCCTTCTGCGGATAATTTCTTCCGGAGTTTCCATGTAATCAGCTGGTGCAAAATGCCTTGGTGATTCTGAATCTACTTCAAAACAACAGACGGAAGTTAAAATACAGATGGATTTAGCTAACATAACCAGAAAGGAAAAGTAATAGGTATTTTAAAACAATTTATTTCCATTGTGACATTAAGGATTCTCAATTGCCAATGACCAAATTGCCAATCAGATGTTGATCATTTATCCATTTAATTTTTTTCCCTTTTGGGCTGTACATATGAACAAAGATCTATAAGCAGGGAGAAAATAACAGTACAGGAAATTGTAAAGACATGGAAGGACTTTGTGAAGAAAAGACTCACTGCCATCAAAATATAATTGAGTACTTTACTGTAGAGAAAAAATATAATACACAAACACACACACAACTAGACCTTGAGAAACTGCTCCTTAAAGCAAATCATCTGGGGGTTTGTGTGCAATGACACAGGACTAGAAATATCTCATATTGAGATTCTTGCATCCCCGGAGTTGCTTGAGAGATAAACTAAACCTGATGTGATTATAAGGGCAGCAGAAATCGTTTCTCAGAAGTGCAGCTGTTAACAAGTCCTGAACAAAAATGCTCAGCAAGACAGGCAAAGGACATTAGACACACTAGAGAAAAAAACAGAGAGTCACGGGATGCAAAGGTGGGAAGTAAAAATGCAAGGGTTGTGGAAGAAAAGGAAAGAAAGGAAGCAAGACAGATGAAGGGACACTGGTAAAGAACACAAAAAGCCACCTCCTAGGTACGTCCCAAGTTCACTTTGCGGGTTGTTGTTTGTATCCAGGCTGTGACAGAGGGCATATGGAACAGAGTTCCCATTGTTTAAGGAGTCAGGAGTGCCAGCCCGGCCCATGAAGCTATCTTGGCTAGATCCCATGGTGGGGAAGTAGCTAAGCCTCTCCACAATGTCAAAGGAAGACAGGCGCCTGGGGGCTACAGGCCTGCTTCTGGAGTACAGTTGGTGCTGGAAGTGGTGGCTCTTGTCTCCTACACTCTCCTGTAGCTGTATGGGGTCGTCTGGGTTCTCAAGACTGGGCACTGCTGGACCTCCTGGGCAGTCTAGGGGTGGAGTCCTGCAGGATTTGTTTTGGAAGGGCTTTCTCAATCGGAAAGGGAGCGGGCTCATTAGGTAGACATTTCTGGGGAGCATATGTCTGTCCCCATAGACATCTCCTTTAGAGTCAGGGTTTCTGGAGGCCTGCTGCTGCTCATGCCTTCGGATGGTAGTGAACCTGGTGTAGGAAGCTGGGCATGTGCCTTTACATCTGTTGATTTTATGTTTTTGAGGCCCACTGAGGTTGCTGTTGCTGCTGCCACTGTCATTGGATGCATTGGAGAGAAGATCTATCTCATCTGTGCAAGCTGAAAGTGTGTCCATAGCGATGGTATCGCTGACATCTGAAGCTGTGTCCTCCATGTTAGTGCAGGAATTGGAGGACTTATCTGCCAAGCTGGCTGCATCCTTCTCTTCTTGGTGTGCTTTTGGCAAATCCAGAAGAAACTCTGCAGAGTAGGCAGAACTCAGACAAGTTTTAGGCTGGAGAAAAGTGGTGAATTTGTTTTGTCCAGTGGAAAAGTCAAGTGATGGCATTGAACGAGACCTCTGGATCAGCTGCTCAAAGGCACTGACACGGGAGGAAACAGTGTGTTTGGGAATTTGCTCTGAATCCTCATGATTAAGGCTGTGCTCCGTCCTGTCCTTCGCTTCATTTTCAAACTGAGATGCAATATCCCTCACACTGCAGGACGAGGCTGCACCCAGATGGATCCTGGAACGGTTGATCTGGTGCATGTCTTTATACAGCATTGTAAACTCCCTCCCGCTCTTCCTGGAAGCAGGGAAAAGGTAGCCTTTCCTAGAGTTGGTGCCATACTCCTGCAAGCTCATGGTGCTGCCAGATTTGACCGCATACTCTTGCTTCGATTTCATCAGCATGTTTTCTATGCTTTCCCCTATGTCTACCATCAAAGCTTTTTTATTACCAAACAAGGCAATGGAGCTACGAAGGTTTTCGCAGCTTTGAGCTTTCTCATGAGACAGCAAGATACCCTTCTTGTCCTGCACAAGAGCAGCTGGAGCTGCTAGTTTTGGTTTGAATTTAGATGGGAGGATTTCAGTAATGCAGGCTTTTGCAGCTGATAAGGGCTTCTTATGTTTACATGCGTGACCTAACATACCAGCATGACTAGCGTTAAGGGTTCGGCTGTTAACTGAAGAGGGAGCAGTCATATGAGCATTCCCACCTTTACGATCCACTGGTAAGCATGCAGAATAAAATAAATACAACCTGTTAGCTTAAGTGCAAGAAAGCTATTGAGAAAGGAGAAAGAACATGCTTGGATTTCATAAAATGCACTTTAATGAAACAAAGTTCCAAAAAACCCCAAAAGAATGCAGGAAGAAACTGCACAACAAGCTGGGTGAAGTGCTGCTAACATATCTACAATGACAGGCTTGGCCAAAAACAGGTCTGGAGCACTTTGAAGGTACCCTCCTAAAAAGTGCAAAGCATCGTCAGCTTCCAGGGAAGCTGTGGCATCATGGAAAAGGGTAGCTGAACTCTGGGCAGGATCAGAGTGTCAAAGAATGCAGAGGAACTAACATTGCAAAACTGGCTTAATACCAAGCTGGTAATCACACCTACCATGGTCTCAGCACAGTGCTTGCCAAGCAGCTTATTCCTGGCAGGAACATCAGCTGGTGTTGCCCAAGAACTGCCTGCTTAGAGATTCCCCATACTAGGAATAAGCTGAGTGTCCTTCAGACAATGTGGTTCGCCATGTTTGCTTTAAAAATCAAGGAGTCAGATGAGGTCATTATTCTCTTCTTAAGGTTAGATGCAGTCTGGATTCAGTTTAGACTGTAATTTTTAGTTCTGCTTCCAATTTAATTTCAAACTCAAATGTCAAAATAACTATTCAGGTTCAGTTGCAGTTTAGGGAACAATAACTGGACAGATTTTTTTTTGTTCAGATGTAGTTTGACTCCCTGCCCTACAGGCTTGACATAATGCTGAAAACCAGCTGGAAGACAGAGACCTTTTGGTTCAATGTACTATTTTAAGGAAGAACAGTTCAGAAGCCCAACACATTCCTTCCCTAGTCCTCTCCCCATCTCAAGCCATTTTTAGGTTGAAGTTGGCTCAGAGATACATTCCCCAACACAACTCTCTGATGGGAGTCAGGCTCTTCCTTGTCCTAATCCCCTGGAGTCCACGACGAGGGGAAGAAAGGGAAGGAGATGCAGCAGTTTCTGTTGCCTCCTGTCTCAATGCCTGCAGGGGATTGCTAGTTCACATTGTCCCATGCATTCTCTGCACACCCGTCTCTGGCAGGAGGCTGTGGAGCCAGTTGAGGCACTAGCTACACCAGGCTAGCCAGGCCGGCAGACACAGTGTAGACTGCTGAGATATTTCAGTGGGAAGAAAAGGCAGGGAAGGACTCTAGCATGGCAAGGCAGTGGGAGCAGGTTAGCAGCAAGGTCAGGCCGAGCAGCCTGAGGTGCTGGAAAGAGGGTATTGATTCCTGTTGTGAAAAAGAACCTGAATCAGATAAAGAGGTCATGAAAAATACTGGCTAGTGTGGTCTGAGAGAAAAAAGGAGAGAAAACAGGGGATGGCAAAGAGGATGGACAGAGGAAACCTCAACTGGCTTGAATAGGACTCTATAGGCTGCAGCAGTTTGTCCCACATCACCTGGCTATTGACACTGCAGAATGGAGATGAAGTTAGTGCCCTGAGTGCTTACCTTTTGTGGAGGCAGAGCTAGAAGGTCGCTTGAGACCACTCAGCCCCTGGAACGGGATATCTCCACCTTCCAGCACACTCTTGTAAATATGTCTTTCATTCTCCAAGCCAGCGGGGTCCCCTGGTGCTGGTTCTGACTCTCTCTTCACTGCATGGTAGTTGGGTGAATATGTGGGGCTGGAAAACAAAAAAGGTGGAGGGACACCGGCTGAGAGCAAACAGAAAACAGAAAACCACACTCATGAATCCATAATAGACTGTACGAAGAACTGGTGCTGCTTGGAGAAGTTATGAATACACTGAGATAATGTTCTAGGTTTGGCACTACCAGATCACTCTTCACCTGAGAGAACTCAAACATCTCAGTACCCCAGAAAACAGGCAGCAGAAAAGCACTGCTCCTTTATTTTACAGATGAGGTAGAGTCACAGAGCAGATGCCTGACTTTCTTGGACAGAGAAAGAAATTCATCAGCTATGAGGAAGCAGCACCAGTATCTTCCTATTCCTAGCCCTCTCTCCATAAAGACTAGCCATGCCTGTCTCCTGCTTACAAAGCACAGCTGCTTAGGACTTCATCTCAACCAGCTCAACCTCCGAATTAAGAAGACTCCCAGGGTAATAGCTCAAGCCTATCAGTGAGGGAGCATGCAGAGAAGCTACCGTAGGCGCTACAGATACTACTGCTCTAAATGCCAGAGAATTTTGGTGATGTGCACAGTTCTGCTCAGCTTTGCCTCATGCGTCCAGTACATGGAATTAAAAATCCTGGACTCTAGGTCTACCATGCAGATACATAAACAAAATGTTGTTAAAATGAGTGCAACTTTACTTTTTCCGGCTAGAAGGAATGGACATTTTTTACAAATTCCTTTCCTCAGTCATGAATCTAAGCACAAATATGACCCTACATCTGACTTCAACATTTCACTGTTTCCTCTCTAAAAAATAAACCAACAATGCTCTGGTATGCATCCTCCTCCAGGTACAAAAGGCCTAATGAGCTATCAGGCAAAGTTTTCCTCAAAGCTAAGCTCATCTGATACCAGTTCTTGTGCTCAACCAGGCTCTTCAGAATATGATGGAGTCTCACACAAAGGTATTCTGGGGCCAAAGCATGACTGAGAACAAAAAATTTAAAATAGAGCATCTGCCAATTCATGGAAACATTTTGAAAGCTCATTTACATCCTAGTGTCCAGGAGTGACTCAAATTTATCTAAGTGTGGAAACGCGTGTGGTTATTCCTACTTGTCGTGAATAACTTTGTACTGTTTGTTTTGGACAAATGCTGCACTTTTAGGGTAAAGAGAAAGCTTTCAAACACATCAGAGGACTGGCTATGGAGGTGCAATTACACAATATCTGGCTCACAAAGAAGATTTTAGTTTCCAGACAATGAAAATCAGGTCATATGCAGACCCAGAAACTACTTTCTGGAGTAAAACCTCATGAAAAGAACCATTAAAGAAAAAGGTAATACTGTAATTTCCTCAACATAGGCAATGCTCAAACAGGCCCATAGCTACAGAGCTGCTGTGTCTTATGGGGGTTATCTCAGTGCCTCTCTCAGGTTCCCAAGAAAGTCCTGCCACTTGCTGCAGGGAATGATGACTGCCCTGAAGTTCTTAATCAGGGAGGTAAAAAGCATTTTACCCTAATTATTAAAAACCAAAATCCTCCTTTAGGAATACACACGAGGGAGAGACAGGAGGCATTTATCAGAGTCCCTTTACTGGCTTCTCCCATATTAGGGCCAGAAAGCAGTACTGATTTAGGGTCAAAGCAATTTGCACAATCAGAATCAGAAGCACAGGAAGAACAACACTACAGAGAAGAAAATATACTCCAGGTATCCTTTCTCCCTGCCCTCTAAAGATAGGGCAGGGACTCCAGCAGGCATCACTGTTGTGTCGCATGCTCAGCCTACCCAGGTCACTTCCCCTCTGCTGGCACTCCTGCATGCTTTGGCTGGTATCAGAAACGTCACAGACAGTACTGTCATGGGGAGAAGACTTACTAGCCTCTTCCTACTAAAACAAAACTATATAGTCATAGGAGTAACCAACAAAATGTAGCAGTTTTCCAGTGAGTTTTCCAGCAGAATGAACACAGACAGAAGGGAATTGAAAGAAGTGCAGGAGACCTTTAAGACAGCACTGGAAGGGTGGTAAACTCGAATGACATGAATGAGGGTTTGGAGAACAAAATGCCTTTCCAAACAAACCATCCATGCCTTCCATCCAGAGTCCTTTTGATTTGGTGCACATAACTGGGAACATCTATCAGGAGGCCAATCTATCATTTATGTATAACAGAAACAAACTTTGTTTATTCTCTGCAATGAAGTGACTTGCATGAAGTTAAAGGCAATTATAAACTTCATCAAGATGGAGTTAAAGGTCTATTAGTTTTTTAAAGTCACTGCCTAGCATAAACAGTAGCTCTTATCTAGATAAAGCAATCTTTTACATATTCACTTCCAAATCCACTGAAGTCCAGATATTGTACCTGGACCCATCTAAAGCATGTGTACAATTCTTATGGTACATGCACTTATCTGTATTCATTACTAAAAAAACAAAGCCAACCCACTTCGATATCAAAAACTGTCCCCTATATGCCCTCAGACTGTAAAAAAAGACATCAAAAGCAATTGGAAAACTTACTAGGAAGATTGGTCTGTGGAAGTTTCCAAAGGAGTAACACCTGCCGTATTCTGCGAAAGTCCAAACAAAGGAGTCATTGATACACATTCACGCAGGAGAAAAGCTCAATGTAGTTTTCCATTTCTTTGAATATTAGCCTTTAAGAGGCATTGAGGTTTAAGTCTAAATGCAATTTAAGCTGTCAATGTCTTTGCAGAAATTCTCCTGAGTTCATTCAGGGCAGTGACAGGTTTTCAGGGCAGCCGTTTCGAAGTGCCTATTCTTTTGTCTGCAAGTGAGTCATTGTGAATAAAGCCAAAAGCAAGAAGAGATAACCAGCTGGGCCATGACCAGCAGACACATGCTCGTAATTATTTCCCCAAGCTTCCTCCCCAACCGGTCACTGCCCGCCTTTGCTTTTCACATGTCTGCAACACAATACATTTCTCAGCATTCAAAAAAAACAAACACATCAAAGCACTAACAGAAAAGCAACATATCGGTTCAGTTTCCTTACTTAAGGGAAGCAATGCCAGCTGCACAGGTTCAATAGCAAAAGCCTGCTCTTATCCGCTTGCTTTAAATCCATCTAACATTTCCTAGGAACGTTATTTTAAAAAATCCCAGGCAATTATAGAAGAAACGCTCTATTTGGTGTCCCTTCATCTACTTGGGGACTCCTATGTAGAAAGAAAAAGCAAAGCTTGGGCTTAAAAAAAACAGCAGCTTTTTCAAGTCCTGGTGAAATGCCGCAGCTTAAAACAAAATCAACCACAAAGGGAAGAAAAAGGGGGGGGGGGGGGAAAGGAAAAATGGCGTGTTACCAAATCTATCATCTCATGGCTTGGGTTCTGCAGACCCCCCAAACGGCGGCAGCAGTTGACCTGCCCTAGAAGGCTATGGAAGGGTGCGGCGTAAGGAAAACGGTGTAAAATCTCTTGGGAATATCCGAATCTTAGGTAGGTGTGAGCTGCTAGCAGAAAGCAGGGCTTGTGTGAAGGGAGGGTAGATGGCAACGCGCTTGAAAGGCACGAGATGATGACGTGACGCCAACCAAGAATTTTAAGCTGATTGCTGCCGCCTATTCATGTGAAAAATAGAGAGGGGATTTTTGCAGACACTGAACATAAAACTCTAAAAAGGGGACAAGGGTGGGGGTGGAGATCAACTGGAAGGGAATGGGGGAGAGAGGAAATCACTGTATCTGAAATGGATTTCAAGCCGGATTCTCAGCATCACATTCTATTATTTCTGACAGCGACACAGCAAGCCATGCAGCCAGAACGGTCAGAACCATTATTTATCCCAACCTCATTTAATAATCATCCAGCAGTGAATAGATTAGAGCGGAGAGTTTGGAAACAGGGATTGGCAGCATGAAAAGAATAGGAAATACCTTCTGTGGCTTTTTATGTGGTGCTTTATAAAGCTTCTCCATTTTTTCTAAATCTGCCTCTAACTCAGTCTGGTAGAGGTAGAGGTCTTTTTCTAGATCAGTCTGGTTAAAGAAGGAGAAGAATGGGAAAATAATGCTTAGGGTTAGGGGAAACCAAAGGAATGTTAATTAAAAAAAAAAAAAAGAGAACCTTTTTTAATTGAAAGAAGATAAAGATGGTATGGACAATACACAGAAAATCACTAGTAATTAACCATGTTTCAATCATTATAGAGGAAGTAGTTTTAGGCATTTTACATTCAAAACTAAGAGATGAACAGGCCTGCTAGAATCTAATTCCATAAATCATAAAGTCATAAAACCCACCTGTGAGAAAAAAAAGGATATTGTAACAATATGCAAAATATTGTTAGTATAATTATCATTGCAAGTCAAGATAGCAAAAACAACACTCTAAATTACGACTGATTATGCTTTAAGAATTATTAAATCAATTTACTAGCTACTTAATTGTTAGGCTGATGAGCTCAAGCCCAATTAAAAAAAAAAAATCACTCACAAGCACACAAAACCCAAGCAATGCTACAAAAAAAAAGGAAAAATTATATACACACATACATACACGCTAGACGCCGTAGTACAATGTACGTGAGACACAATTACCTTTCTATCCTCTCTAGTAAGGATAGAGCAATCTCCAGGAGTATAATCCCAAATCTTTTTTGGAGGCTGATGGAAAGCAGAGGAAGGAAATGAGGAAATGAAGATAAGGAAAGACATCACAGAGAATATGGAAACTGGATTAGAAAGGAGGGGGAATACAATAAGGGATTTGCATCAACACTGAAAAGAAATTTAAAAAACCCAACAAACCAAAACAAATTCACGAACGAAACCACAACAGAGAAAGAGATAGAAAGGGATAAATCCACTATAGCACAAATAACCAGAAGTCATGGGAGGCAAAAGGGGGCGTACATGCAGTCTGGGAGGGGTTGTTCTCAGCAGCATTTGAGGAAATTTTTCATTTAGCAAGGTGCTCTAAGGGACTTTGGACTCTTTAGAGGGAGTCCACAGATGGTGGTTAAAGCATTCTTAAAACAAAACCAAAACAAAATGGGAAAAAACCTCACACAGTCACAAAAAGCATTTGTTTTGCTCATTATTCTTTTCAAAAGGAAAGGATAAAATGAGAGCCTTTGATAAAGAAAAGGGAGACTCTTTCCCACTCCCACTGGACTATGAATACATACCATGTGAACAAATGGCTGAATTTCCAGTGGTGGCATTGTGGGGCAATGAGAATGCAGAGTTGTTATTCCTTATTTCACTGGTTTGGGAGTTGTTTGTGAGGGGGGGTTGGTGGAGAGAATGGGACATATGGAAGTTTGGAAACTAGTTGTTTAAAATTCATCTTAAAGGCAAAGATGCCTGTTTTGAAATATGATTTTCCTCTTTGGATGCACATGTAAATATTGTGGTGGACTATTCAAAGTGAAAACTTTTATCCTGACACTCCTATCCTACTTGGGTAATATGGCTAATTTATCACCAGGTACCCACCTCTTACTGGTGTGATCAAATCATCTTTGCTCTAACTTCTGAAATCAGAATATATTTGTTCTGTTTCCAAACAAAACCAACCTCTGTTGACTGACAATCTTAGCATGACCCTACATGTGTGTCCTGATTTCTGTGACTAGAGTCCCTTCAAGTGACTGACAAGGAATCTCCAAGTGTGGTACTGCACACATGCTTTCTTCAATGGGGAAAGCCCCACCCTGGTCATTCTGGTGCCTTCAGAAACACACGTATACTCAACAAGTGCTCCCTTTTCCCAAGGGTGTTCCCTGCCCACGTCATAGCTGCAAATAAAAGTCTAAAAAACAGGGGAAATCATGCCTATGGAAATACATATTATTTCCAGCACTGGGAACAAAATCCTGGGACAAATAGAGAATCACAAAAAATCCCAGATGCTAGCAAATGTCAGTTAAAACTGTCTGGCTGTGCATGGGGCTCAGCCATTAAGTGGTCACAAAAGCCTAGACTTCTCATGACTAGAGTCACGAGTGAGCAAAGCTACAAAAAGCATGCTCTTTCAGCTATGGCAATGAAGCTCAGACAGAGTTTTATTAACTATAAAAGTCTGAGATGGCAACCTCAACTCAAGTGCCTTTTGCCAAAGCACGATGTACAAGAGTACTGCATTTATGAGCTGGCACAGTTAATAAGGAAGCATGGTTGCATGGCTTTGGAAGTAGATCAAGTTGACATGGGATATCATTTCAAGGCAAGCTGTAATAAAGCAGCTCTTAACTACAGTTCCCTGAGCAAGGTGAAGGACTTGTCACCAGTACAGATGCTCTGCTGAGCAATAGATGGATTGCTGGTGTAGCCTGAGGTGCCCTATTTTGAAGTAAGGCCAAGGCCACATGACTAAAACTACAAATGCACAGTTCTAATGAACAGATATACCCTCACTTCTAGAAAGGACCAAGGGCATAAATGGTCCTCTTTTCTCTGACATGTTTCCCACTAACTTACACTAACTCGAAGGATTAAGAGATGATAAACCTTCATACACTGCAAGAGCATATGGCTATTAATTACATGGCAGCAAAAAGAAGTAGGTTTCTTTTCACTTTGTGCAAGTCTTAAACCGTAACAACTGTGGAAGGGTTAAATTCTTACACTGACATCTCCTAAAAGCCTCAGTGAGGTGGGATTTACCTGAATTCTATTGTCTAAAAGATAGGGGGTGTCTCATCTCAAACACTCTCGAAGATCCTTCTTTAGCTTAAGATGGAAGGTCCATAGCTACAAAACATGGTTTTCTGACAGAACAACCCAGCCACTGCATGTGTTTGTTTTCCAGAAAAAATGGCACTATTCCCATGATCAGACCAGGCCCCCAGCCTCATGCATCTATGTTCTGCACAGTGGTATTTCATTACTGCCACGGGAACAAAGACTAGATTTAAAGAAAACCTGCTGTCTGGTGCCCACATGCCGTTGTCTTTGAGGCCAGTACTAAACCTCAAGACATGTTTCTGTACTGTTGCACATACACAGAAATCCCAGCAGCACTCAAAAATGAGGTGTATGGGTATTTGATAACTGGAGATATTTACACTGACCCTCTGGTGCAGTAAGAGTACTTTATTAAACAACATTTAATAATGAAATTGACAGTGTTTAATCAGAACTAGGCCATAAAATGCTTTAAAATCACTTTTTTTTTCCCAGTAGCCATGACCACTGATATGTTTCCTCCATCAAAATGTCCTTTGTCCTACTGAATAATTAAGCTTTGCTTCATCTTCCAGAGTAGAGCCAAGACGACAATGACTTTCTTTTTTTTCCCCTACACACAGTGACACAGCTCCATTTGAAAAGAAAGCATACTCTTCTCAAACTCCTTTGGTTTCAGGGAATGGTAAGGGCTATTCAAAACAGACTGATGCAGCCCATTTGGCAACAGGCAGATACAGGCATACGAAAATGAACAGGAAACAGGGTCATGATCTGTTTATAGACAGCTGGAAATTACTGACATGATTTACAATCCAAGGTCAGCAATAAATGAGTGATTCTCCTTGACTTAAAGCTACTTATCAGCCATTCTAGATGATCTTAGGCAGAGGGAGAATAAGGATTTTGAGTAATGACTTTCAGTAATGAGAACAGGGCATTATTTCCAACACTAACAACAAAAATGCAGTTTGAACTATGGTGTGTGAAAAAAATATGGCTGGAAGTGGGGAATGCTAGTAGATGCTTTCAAGATACTTAAAATGGCCACAGAACAGCTGCTTTACATCAGTACCTGGATTATGTTATGAAAAGAAATCATGTTTTTAAATTACTAATGCAGGTGTTCTAGGTTTAGCAAAGAGATGTGACAATCATTAAGAAGAAAAATAATGATAAAAAAAAAGGCAGGTTGACTTCATTGGCCATCAAACTATCAAACTTACCGGTTTCCCAAACTCCAATTCCGAAAAGAATTTATACCAAGGTTCATTCTTTAAATCTATCTCTTCTGGGCTTATATCCCGAGTCTAAAGGAATTGGTGATAGGGGAATGGAAGAAAGAGAAGGATAACATTATGCAAAGAATACACAGAAAGGGACTGTTAGAGATGCAGATCCCATGGTTTTCATTCTGAAATGTAGATATTTAGGCTTCAAATTTGGAATTTCTACAGCACCTCTCTCACAAAGTCTATTAATTGCTTTTAATACACCAGAGAAGCCTAACGGTATCATTATGAGCATCATAAACACAGAGAGAGATTATGCAGCTTATCCACAAGCACAGGGAAACTCAGTCTTTCAGTCCTTTTATCAGACACTTCCAACAATGCTGCATATAACTTAATTTGGGTTTTCTTAATCTTCATTTTTTGAAAAAAGAGAGATTCAGTGACTTGAATCAAATACTGCATCTTTAACAGCACATGAATATGTGAGAAACCCTGTTCTATACACTGCAAACAGAGTGAAAGGTGTTTTTTAAAATCAAAAGAGACACAAGGCAGAGAGAACACATCCCTGAAAGACCTCTGAAGGGATGGGTAGAGAGACAAAATTACTTGTCTCTTCACAAGTAAATGTTAGAGAATCAGACAAAACTGCAACATAGGAAAATTAGACAGGACAGAAAACAGGACATCTGGAAAGGAAATTCCCTTTTGTTCATACAATCTGTTTTGATGAAACAACAACAAAAAAGTTGAAATACTTGTAGCTGTTTAAAAATCTACTGGTGAGATAGCAGAATGAAGTCTATTGCTGGGGGTTATCAGGTGTCACTGCCTAACTCACATTTCCGTGTACCTAGTCGTAGGCATTGTGGATCTCAGCACATTAACAATGTAAATACATTATGTCTTGTTATGTCTTGTATGCCAGTGTGACCCCAAGTGCTCCGTCACAACAGGCCATGAGCCACACACATGCACAGAGGGCCAACACAAAGTGTCCTGCTGCAAATTGTCCTGTGATGGTGTTACTGAGGCTCTGATCGTTCCCAACAGTGCTGGACTTTGCAAGATGTTCCAGACTCTGCCACAGCCATTAGACAAGACAGGAAAAAAAAAACCCTCTAGGATGATAGCTCAGGATTGATGCTTCCAACTGAAAGATAAATGGTTTCATCATGTTTGATCTCCGGTGGCCTGGAAGAAGGTTTGGCTATTTCTTACAGGCACAATAGGAACAATGTCTCATTTTTTTCTATATTGCACTCCAACTAAGAGTACTCATTTTGTTATATAACTGCCTTTACATTAAAAAAGCTCACTGATGTCCACAAACCTGCAGCTTCCTTGAAATATGTAGTCACTAACACTGCATTGTTCTTGTATTTAATGAAAGAGACATTGTGACACTCTGCTTCAAGACCTTCTTGCTTCTGTGATCTACAGCTTGAAATTAAAGCTTAAATAACATTGAAAGTAACACAGCTATCACATTCTTTTTGTCTTCGACAAACTCTACAATTTTACTCAATTCTGCTTATGGTGGTCTTCCTTTTTGCATTTAGACTTTGATTCAATGGCTCAATTGAGTGCCTGATGAAGTCTGAACATGCAAACAGTGACACTCATGATGACAGACCCTTCACAAAGACTTAAGCACACAAATAATAAACCAGGCCTTTTGCCACATGGCTTAACCTTGGCTTTAATCTCTTCAATCTTGTATACTGTGAGACAAAACTGTCACTTAAGTCAGCAGAAATCTTGCTCCCAGATGGACTGCAGAAGCAGAGCTGTCATAACATGTTCAAACCACTCCTTGCTGCCACTTCTCTAATGGGCTTAGCCAACACCCAGTACAGTGAAGCAAGAGTCATCCATCTCCCATTTCAATAGGCAGTAGGGTCATGCTCTGTATCAAAAGCAACTTTGTTTAAGTCAATTAAGGGGCACAGGTGTGAAAATAAGTTGGTTCTTCAGAAAGCAATGGACTTTGATTCCATTTGGAAGGAAAAAAATGCACCAAAACACTAAAGAGAAATATCAGGTCGCAGATCAGACTTGACTCTTCTTTCTACTGCTTTAAATTGCTATTCACTCTTTTGTAAAATCCTTCACAGTTTTTTCAGGAGTGTCCCTTTGTACATTCCATGCATGGATCAGTGTCTGAGCTGTTAACACATGAAGTCACTTTTAGATTTGAACCTCAAATGCAACTTGTGCTTCTAACTGAATCCTTTAAATTAATGCTTATATAGGAAATTATATCTCTGTACCAGACTGGCTATTCACCAGTAACCTCATTCAGTATTTTCAAGCACTTACAGTGCTACACTTGTACCACTGAAGGACACTTTAAGTGAGCTGTAGTGATTTATGCAGGACTAGCTAATGAGTTTAGCACTACCTCTCTGTCCCAGTCCTTGCCAAATCCTCTCAGCCAAGCCTGCAGAATGAGACACTTTTATTTTCCCCTAGCTGTCACAATTCACAGCATTAGTTACTAATTCAAAACAGAAGTGGTAACAGCTCACTTAATGCTCCAGGTATAGCTGGGGAGTCAAGCTCACATTCAGTTCTGCTGCCTCTGACACAAAAGTGATGAGATCCATCTGAATAGGAAAGCAGTCCAAGGGAGATGGCTATGTCCTAATGCACCTCAGAAGCATCCCCTGAGGCCCATTACACTCTAAAAATGAGTTAGTCCACGTTTGAAGCATCAGAGGAACACAGAAGCTGAACCAGCCTGCTTTGTTGCATAATACCTTCAATTCCCCAGTAGCAACTAATGCTGAGCCTTAGAAAAATTATAGCTGGTGAAACAGTTGCTGAACAGGTCACAGTGTCAAACATGGATTAAAAACTAGGGTTAGTGATCCATACTTAACACAGAAAACAACATGTCCAAAAGAAAAGAAGCCTCTTGATCCTCCTGTATCTTGCTTTGTAGAGAACAAAAATGTTAGGAAGTTATGCAAAATAGTTTTGAAAACGAAATATGGAGGAAATACATCACACAAGCACTGCAATTTAAGCCTCAGGAATCATATCCAAACAGAACTGGACGAGTGCTTGGAGAGCTCTTTAAAATTACAGATTGTGGCTATAAGATTAACAAAAAAAAAATAGAATAAAAAAAAAATTACCATCTTTTCATTGTTTAGAACAGAGGACTTTCCTGGCTGATAGTCATAGATGCTCCTGGGCTCTGCACGGTATTTTCTGGTGTCCACCTTCTTGTCTGGAGGCTCCCAGTCAGTCCTGAGGAAAGAAACACTGTAGTTTGTGATGACAAGCTTTTCCTTTCGAAAGATGCCTTTCCCTGTTAACTGTGGTTTAATCAGAGTACTTTTTTTTAAATCTAGGAAAGGAGCTTGTTTCAAGAGGAACAGTTCAGATAGAGCTCTGGGAGTATATTTATCTATAGCAAGCAGAGTTTGATACAGCTCAGTTGCTGAAACAATTAGAGTAGAGGAGGTTTTTTCCAAGTACTTTCAATAAAATTCCAGACTTCCATATCTTTCCTGATTGGAAATAGCTCAGTGATGGGTTTCAACTAAGGTCACAAATATGAATGTGTCCAAACTCTGAGAAGAACCTGTATTAAATCTCTTTTCCTAAGGTTCCTTATTTCAGCCACATCACTTTGCTCTACTCTGCCAAAGTGAGGCCACATCTGAAGTTCTGGGCTTCGCAGTTCCAGAGAGACATGGAATTACTGGAGAGAGTCCAATGGAGGGCTGTGAAGCTGATTAAAGGACTGGAGCATCTCTTACGAGGAAAGGCTGAGAGACTGGGGGCTTTTTAGGCTGGAGAAAGGTGAGAGGGGAACTTGACACCCATCATTGATAAGCATTGTTAAGAAGACAGGGACAGACTCTTTTCAGTGGTGCCCAGTGACAGGATGAGGGGCAATGGGCACCAACTGGAACACAAGAAGCTCCACCTGAACATGAGGAAAAGCTTCTTTACTTTGAGGGTGACAGAGCACTGAGATTAGTTGGCTGCCCACAGAAGTTGCAGAATCTCCTTCTCTGGAGAGATTCAAAACCTATCTGGTTGCATTCCTGTGCTCCAGGTGAACTCAGCTTAGCAGAGGGGTTGGACTAGATGATTTCCTGAGGTCCCTTCCAATCCCTACCATTCTGTGATTACTGATTACCTGACTACTACGCTCTAAATTTGAGGGCACTTTGGGGTCCAAGAAAGGGTCTCTTCTAGAGACATGAATAAATTATCTCAGACTGGTGTATCTAAAGTGACTAAGAATAGTCCATTGACTATTCAAACCACTATGCTTTTGTGCAGTGTGCATACTGGCACAGTTCAGTGCCAGTGTTCAGTCCTCTGAAAAGTAATAACCTCACACAGAATAACCAATTTCCCTGAAAAAGCCTGGAAATCAGGCCATTTACAATGGCAAACTAATTCTAATCTTGCTCTTGATATGTTATCTTTGATAAGAAATGTTGTATGTGGATTCATTTCACTTAGTATTTATCAGGAAAAAAAGTGAGGCATCTAAGCAAAACTACTGCTCCAGGTTTCCTTTCAGGTTTTCTCTCAGTTACCCCACTGACCTGGTTTAGGATAGGAACAGCCCATTGAGTTGGTCAAACTCTCTCCACTAACTTAGAAGAGATAAACATAATATATTTTTTTTTCAATTTTAAGGTGTTGTTTGTTTGTTTGTTTTACATTATAAGTTAGTCAAAACGATGGCCATATAACTGGCCTACAAACAGGGTACAAATTTCGACAAGGTTGATCTTTGCTGTCTAGAAGAAACTTGATTGCTTAAGATTCCAACCCCAGAGAACCTTCTCACTGGTGATATTTGCTTTTATCACTAGATAATAGGAAGCATTACCTATTGTAATCATTTTTCTTGCAATAGTTTTCTCAAAGAACCAACATACTATGTTTCAAAATCCTGTGCAAGGAAGAGATGTCAGCAAACTTTGTCTCCTGACCCAGTGGCCTGAGGTGTTCTCTGAATTAGTAATTTCAAATTATGGCATTGCTCATTTGAGTCATCAAGTGAAAACCATTAAGAGCAAATGCAATTTGGTGAGGGAAGGAGGAACAATTCAAGAGCTGGAAAAATTCAGGAGAACATAAAGTATGCATTGCTCATTCTGCTTTCCCTTCATTTGGTAAACATACTCATTACTGTTACAAAGTTTAAAATACATGGTAATAAATAAAGCAAAATAACCAAGAGGGAAATCATCCTGAAAGAACAGAAAGAACACCACTAACTAGAAACCTGCTTCTAATAAAGTTCACATGGGTGGGACTCCTCAGAGATGGAAAATGGAACAAAACATTTACCAAGGCTCATCATAAATACAGATTTTGCACCTCCACAGTTACTGCTTCTCCACAATGAAGCTGCTTGCTTTAAAGTGCTTGTACAGTGTCATAGGGATTCAAGAGTTTCCACTGTGACTGCCGTGGTAGGCATAACACCCAGGGAAATGCTTCCCACCTCAACAAGGAAACTATGCAACAGGCTGTGTGATGCCTGGTAAGGACAGACAGACATCGGGCTGTTGCAATGAAGGAGTAGAAGAATAGGAGTCAAAACTACTCTCTACTTTCCAAAAAAGGACCTAAAGCTTCCACCTTTGTTCCCTTCCCATTCACAACTTTTAGAGATTGATCCAAATATATCTTAGTTCTGGTTACCTTTCTGGGCTTGATTTCCGTGATGAAGCACGGTTTGGCAGTGGCAAAGTGGCAGACCTCTTAACAGCCTTCTCTGAATCAATGTTGTCCATCTCACTCTTGGAGCGGGGAACAGAAAGCTGGGTTCGGCCTGGAGGATAAGTCAAATACAGGAACATTTGCAAAATGGATAGAAGGCAAATAAATACATGCCCTTTCTGTTGACGTATTAAACAAGAAATGTGAATTACTTACTGTCCTCAGAATAAGAATAACGAGGAGAGTATGAATCAGAATCTTCATCTGAAAGACAAAAGGATTTTGCAAGTGAGGTGAAAACTCTGAAGAAGAAACAGCAGTGACCCTTTACGTTCCTTCTACTGATACACCAGCCATAACTTGAGTGATATGCCAAATACTTACCATAGGGCGAGAATCCTAAAAAAGGAAAAACTCAATAGGGTTTAAATAGCATTTAAATATAATTCCTAGATTAGATATAAATATTAATGTACTACTTACACAAATACCTCTTCCAGACTCTCAAAGCACTTGAATAAAAGAATCACCTATTACTCCTCTACACCAAGGATTATTAGATCCATTTTATCAAAAGCTGAAAGATAAATAGAGGATCTAAAAGCCATACTATATGCCTAATTTAATTCATTAGTTGCTAGATGCAGTAATATTACTGAGAGGTTCTAATCCCAGTTACACATGGTAATCACTGTGATGTCTTCCTTGTATAAACTTGCACAGCAAGTTCAAATGTTCTTTAATCCAGCTTATCTTTTAAGTGCAGACAACACTCTGCCATGAGACACACGTATACTTCCACCAAGAGACCATCCTTGTTCTGAAAAGCATCTTTTTTAGATAGAAAAGGCATGTATATAGATTGCTGTAAAAGAGCTAGCAGGAACTTTGTCTTTTCTGAGTGGTATGATCTGATGCCCCCAGCTGAACTAACTTCTTCCTTTGACAGTCAAAGTGTTACAGTGTCCTGGAGGTCCCGTGTACCCCAGAAATTTCCTCTCCCTCTGTGGTTTGAATGGGAGAGGAAAAAGGCGCGAACAGACCTGTTTCTCCCCCGCCCCGCCCTGCAGGCGTGAAGCGGGGAGCAGGGGGGACCCTTACGGCACGAGGAGTGCCCCGTGCCGGGCCCGCGCTGCACTCGGCTGAGGATTGGCTGTGAGCTTTTCGCGCCTAGGCAGTGGTAACGCAACTCTTTGTCTGAGAAAGGGTATAAATATCGAGGGGTTCCCGCCTTGGGGTGCTCCTGCCGTGGATTTCGTCCCCGTTTTGGATCGCGTTCCCGCCTTGGTGTGCCTGCTTGGTGTGCCCCACCTGGATAACTTCTACACGGAGCCTTTGACACTCCGAAGACAAGCCCTGAAGGACTTCACCTTAAGCGTCCTTATTGTGTGGCTTATCGCTTCTTAACGACCCTGAAGGTTGCTGAAAAGACCACGGGACAGACCTGTGAATCGCCCTTCTTTTCAAGCCAGCTGTCGTGAGTAGCCTAGGCTCAGCCTATTTTGATAGTGGGGAACGCTATATATATTTATTAGCACAAATCCTTTTCCAATTACTGACTTAAAATTAGTCAAGTTTACCTGTAGCATCCTATTGTGTAGATATTCTCAAACAACCAAAAAGAACCTGCTAATTAAATATAAATTATCTTCTGTATATAGTTTTGGGGGCGGGTTTTCGGGAAATAAAATAACTCTATTTTTATAAATTCCTGACTCGGCCAAATTAATTCCTGCCTCCATAACATACAGTGCATCACCACAGCAACGTCACACCCAGTTGGTCTCTTGGGCCCTGGAACCACATACTGCCTTATCAAACATGGTAATGCAGTGCACAAGCTGGATCTGCCCAAAAAGAGAAGGTAGAAGGATGGGAACCGTACCACTCCCCCCCCACTCTACAGTTCTCTCTACAGAGAGACATTGACTTGATCAAAAACCTAATGGTATCTTTTCACTATCCTCAGCAGTCTTTGGAATACATCCTAAATGAATTTCAGGTGATAGCACGGGGAGTTGGGATCAAACCTGGAAACTGGACCCACAAACCCATCCCCTTTCTTTTTCTGATAAGAAAGTCATACACATTTGCATAAATGTGTATGAGACATCTACAGGACTTCCAAAGCAAAATGCAGTGGCTGCAAAGAGAACAGTGAACATAGGCATTACTAATACCTCTGAAAGGAAACCACTGAAAGTGACAGAGATAAAAAGACCAAAAATAGAATAAAATATTTTTAAAAGTACAGATGAAACTAAACTAGTGAAGAACATACTGGGGAAAAAAAAAGTGCTATGTAAAGAGATGGAAACAATTTCCAGATTTTGTCTCAAGAAAGACATCAATCAGTTGCTAAAGTCAATCTCATCTGCTGGAAAAAACGATTTGGCTAACACAGCTGACCTGAAACTGCAAGCAAGCCCTAATAAAGCCTTTCAATAAGGCTCAAATAAGCCTTAACTTCTAGCCTCTCTGTTGAGTTCTTGTGAATAAATTAGAAGGTGTAAGTTCCAAACAGATGATTATTGACCCTGATGTGCTTATCCTAACTTTCAGGTTAAAAAATAGCAAAGATCAATTTTCATGCAAATCCTCACAATTTATATCTAAGTACCAGAAAAGCAATCACTTAATGTTATTATCCTGAACTGTTGGAAAAATTAACTGGTATTCCTATCTAAAAGTTGGTTTTATTCAGATAGCAAAATACTTGGCAATTAGCAAAACTCTTGGCCCCTACAAATACAGACAAAAAAAATGTCTAAACCTATCTACACAGCCATTCACTTCCCAAAGTCTTATTTAGCTCTAGTGACCAATGAAAACATTTATTATCTTACTTGATAAAGATTAAAGAATAAATCAGAGATGAGCATTAAAATGATAGCTCCTGATTCTCAGACCTGCATTCTACCTGTGGGGCTCTCCCTAACAAAGCAGTCATGTTTGTAATACCAAAACCTGATTCCTTTAGAGAGGAGAGGTTGCTCTTCTGTAGCTCCCAGAGACTCTAAAGGTATTTTTAAAGGGAGCCCAAATCTTGATACTGTAGAAAATCGAGGCTTCAACCTACCTCTGTAAAATACTTTGAATATGCAAATTTGAAATGTTTTCTAAACGTGAAACATGACTCTCACCCATCCACATCATCAGATATTCTGGATTCTTTATCAAGGAAAGAATCCCAAGCATTGGGTAAACACTTCCCGATGTACTGAGAATAAATAGCAAATGTTTGGTCCAATAAAATTTCAGCTAAATAAGCAAATTACTTTTCCTATGCACATTTGTAAGTGCATAGTGGGTATTTATCAGTAACTAGACTCAATATATTATTGTCACTGGATCTGCAAATGTCATTACTTCAGATCAGCAAAATTAATTTTCAAACAACATTAAGAACAAGAAAACCAAATCTCCTTTATCAATTAGTTACTGGGACTTTTTGTTTCTGTCCTATTCATACACACATACAGTTCTGCCAACTGAATATAATTTACCCTTCATTCATGATCTGCAGGACAAGGTCCTTCACCTACAGGTTTCAGCAAGAAGTATCTTAGATACCTGTGTTAACATTAGTTCACATCCATTTTAACAGTGAAATTCACTTACATCCTCTTTGAGCATCTCAGCTAGAACCTGTATTTTATGCTTTCTTCTTACAATAGCATCCATCATTCATTTAATATAATCATTGAATTACATAGTTAATTAATAGTCTCACCAGGGCTGGCTTGAGGCACAGGCTAAGTAGGCAAGTTCCTAAATTGCAGGATCTAAAGTGACACCAAAGCACCAAATCAACAAAGCTGTCTCCAGCAGCGGTTTCCCCATAAAAAAATGTCTGCATGCCCAACGTATGCACTGGATTCCAGTGTTACTGTTATGTAAGTGCTTTCATGCCTATGCACACAGCTACAGACTATCACTGCAGCAGATGTTTTTTCACTATCTCTGAAACACAACTGCAAAAGATTGTGGTTTGTACATGAAGTTAAGGGAATCTGCTGAGCATGTGAAGATGATAATGTAAAGACAGTATTATTTGAAGCTGCAAGCTGTGCTGATGAGACTACCAGACTCTGTCCTTGCCTAGATATGCCAAGTGTACCTAAGGCCAGCCCTGAACCTATGTTATATTAATTAAAAAAGACTACTTTGAGGGACTGATCTGAAACCCACTGAAGCGAGCAGCCTTTTTGTCAATGAACTTCAGTGGTGTTTCTGATCTGGCCCGAATACTCAATATTCAAAACCAGAAGCGAATAATTAAACAAAATTATTGATCCAAAAGGGAGGTGGGAGAAATCTCAGTTAAACCACATCTTTAACATGTAAATCAGCATTTTAGGCATGTTAAATAATCACTGCACACACATCACTAAGTACAACTGATAAGCACATAAAACCAAGCAAACTCCAAGTCTGTAACATTAGTCAAATGCTAATTACAAAGCCAGAGGAGCACTGCAAAGCCAAAAAGGCATCATACAGTCAAGGCAATGCTTAGAGTGCAGCAAATCAGTATGAGGCAGCACAATGCTCAGCAAATAGAAAAAACTCCAGGAAGAAAATAAATGGATAAGGCAGCATTTGTGCAGAAAAGTATATATGGTCCTTTATTATTATTACCTTCAGAGATAGGACTAGGAGTGGACGCAGGAAACTGGTATGTAGGAGAATAAGGATTGTCTTCTGCAGCAGAGAAAAGCAGTTGGGTTTGAGACTATCCACAATGAAGTGGAAGTTCTGCTTGATTCCCCAATTTCCTATCATATGATTTTATTGCCTACTTTGATAATACCAGAGTAAATGGCATCACACTTCAAAAAAAGATTAATGGATTAGCAAAGATTTAGTTATTTATGGCATCACACAAGAAGGTATACTGAGAATAACTGAATTTCCAGTCATTGTAACACATGGGTAAGGGAAATCTAGGACCTGGACCTACTTACTATTAGGGACAGTTATCTACAGTTAACTAAAAGCACAAGACAACAGATACTCTGACTAAACTTCTGGTACCTTCAATTTTTTGCTGGATTTCAGGAAGTTCAGGAAATGTGTAGGTAGGGCAATAAGGGTTTTCTTCAGGAGTGTCTAAGGAGAGGAACATGATTTTCAAAACAGAAGAGAAAGGACAGATTTAAAGGGGAGGAAGGGCAAGACAAGAATTCATACAAGCTAACTGGAGAAGAGTCTCTTGTGCTGACATTGTATCATGACACAGCCTAGATGCCTCTTTGCTCATTGCTGTCTTGCATGTCTGGGCTCTGGAAGAGACCCTGGAAGCCATGAGGAGTGAACTCATTCTCCTATTTCTGAGCACAACCTTTGGCTGAGCTGAAGGGCCTCAGTTAAGAGTACTGGGATTAGAAGCAGTTCAATACTACACAGCAGCTATCTGTGCATAAAGCTCATCACGACAGCATCTGCAGCAGCAAACACAGCTTCAGTTTTGTATGCCCTGTGTCTGATTATGAAAGTGCAGTCCTGAATTGCATTTGCCTGCATCTAATGCTGTTCAGAAGGTTCAGTTTTTAAATGCTACTGCAGCCATTTCTCATGCAGAAGAAAGATCATGAAGGTACCAGCAGCCAGGCACAGATGTGCCCCAAAGTAGAGAACACTACTACAAAGTCTGCCAGTGCTCACCACAATTCTGGATTTTGAAAGGAGGAACTCTGAGGTTTTGTGAAAACAGACTTTGTATTCTAAACTCACCAAAAATCAATAGGAACTTTCCCACAGGTTTCAGCAAGTTTCAAATCAATCTTTGTTACACAGGTACTAAAGCTTTACAGCATAAAAAGTTTTCTCCTGCGCACTGAGAAGGTTCACTGATAACCTATCGACCTTTAAAAGTGGGGAGGTGGGGTCAGCTGCTAAAATTGTGACTCAGGGATATGTTTGCTCTCTGATCTCAAATAGTACCCTTGCTTTTATGAAGGCAGTGCAGTTCACTTTTCAGAACAACTCAGACTTTCCATTGGCCTTCACTGCTCTCTCAACTTTGACTTCAGAGATTTCAAATACACCAGTTAATATAAAACACTCCTATATAATATCCTGCACATTTTTTCACATGAATGTAACAAAATGTTATCAAGGCAGCATTTTAAAGTAAATAAAAACTATTGGTGTTACAGTACCTCTATTTATCTTGTGGATCTGTTTGAACATTGTCTTGTACCAGTCCTTTGATCTGTCTGTATTCTATTGGAAAGGCAAATATACATATAAATGATTACAATAATGTATTTCAAAGAGCTTGCAAAAATTCCAGAAATTAAAAATGTTGACTCTTTGCTACAGGAAATTAATGCTCTGAAATATGAGTGATTTCACTCAGGTATATAATCTAGTATGTAATGAAGCTACAGCCTTCACTCATGTCACTAATAATGTACAAGCTTTTCAGGACTGGGTTGTATCCTGTGTAGAACCATGGATTGTATGGAAGGTTTTGTGTATGAATCTGATTTGACTCCTAAAATTAGACACTTTGCCTGTTTTAGTCATATGTACTAATTTCATAAATATTCAAAGGACAGTAGAAACATTTAGTGTTCAAATCACTCCAGACTAGTTGAAAGGTTAATCGTTCTATTAATGATTAATTTCCTCTGAACTCTAAGTGAACTTAAACACATATACAAGAGATATTTGCTTTTAAGATTACTAAGATGAGGCAACTCTAATATATGATGAAAAGCAACATTAATTTTTCTATTGTTTTTCTCCATGTGGCAGTTGAAATAGCTCATTGGTAGTACACAGAAATGCTCACCATAAAATACATTGCCATCAGAATTCTACCTTCCCTTAAATCTCTGCAGTCTCTGCAGCTTTTGTGAATTCCCTCAGTCCTAAGGCAGGTAGAATCTGGCCAAGGCTTTGTGCATTGACCATATGCTCGGCATTGTCTTACCCTCAATGGAATGCCAATATCATCGATGGAGGTGTCAGTCACATGCTGAGGGTTCTTGACAATGCTTCTCTTCTCTTCCATTCCTCTCTTCTCACTTGGCACTGTCTCCTGAACTGGCTTGTCCCGTATGAGCACTGAATCGACTTTATCAGAAACTAATCTGTCTGGCACTGAATCTGAAAATTACAATGAAAGAATCTTATCTCATTCCAGCATTCACCATATTCCCCTCTTTAAAGGCAAAAATTCTAGCAAGAATTTGATGAGACAGACTGCATCACTGCTAGCTGTGGTTAGCAGGGTAAATCTATCATCAAAAAAAATTAACACCAGCAAAAGCTGGCTACCATCTCTCAGGTATGAACCATCACATATCATTTGACAGTTTGACCTATCATGTAAAGCAACGGAAAACTTTGTTTTCAGGGACTGTTTGGGAGTTGTTTTTTGTCTAATTAGGGGCTCCGCAATCTCATTCTTCATTGGAAAAGCCTCAGTGATACAGTCTCCTAGATCTCTTTCTGACAGTGGTTCCACTCTAATGGAGCATCCAACATGATGGCGGGGCACTACTTCTTAACAGCTTGCACTCACCTGCCTGACAATTCCATTCATTACAGAAAGCATACAATGCTTCAAATTCACCTCTGTGCCCTAAACAGAGGGCACAAAATGGAGTCTGTAAATAAAAAAAGTCCACTGTTGTTTAAGTGTATGCGTGATTCCTCTTGCACATGAATCTCTGTGAAGATGTGGAGTCTGCATAAAGATGGAGGGGAAACAACTAATTCATCCAGAAGGCCTTGCTTCCACCTGGAATTCCTTGACACTGCCCAACTGACATCATCCTGACAAATCCCCACCACCACTGGCCAAGAAAACAAAGGAGCTCAAGTTGCTCTGAAGCTTCACCATGCCCTGAAGAGCTGTGGTACAGCAACCCTCAGGCTCTGCCAAGGACTTTTTCTATGTGAACTTTCTAGAGAGGATACATTTGTAATTTTACAGTCTGTCTCATCAAGACTTTGCTAAACCTATACTTTTTACATCACTGCATGCACTGAAAAGAGAAAGATATGTTTATTCACATGCACATCATCATACTGCCCAAAGCCATAAATTGTGCAGAAATAGGAAAGGGGCAGTCAAAAGAGGAAAGGGTCATGCATAATAAAGCACTGGTCTGTTGGTACCTTGAGCAAACACAATTCTGTTCTGTGAATCTAAGTATGTGAAGGATTTGGGTTTGAATGATTGCTCTGAAATTACTACCAAACTGTATGTCTTCCTCCTCTTTAAGAAAGCATTAAATAATATTTTTAAATGTTCAAAATGGGGCAAACCATCCATTAAATCTTTGTTTAGCCTTTTCATCCTATATCCCCTTCATGTGAGTGAATGTGCTCTGTCTTCTGGCCCTTTCATGCCCACAGCATACAAGGGTCTCCCTTTTGTAGGAAGTATTTGGTCCATTTCCATTACTAAACTCCTTACTAAGCCACTATAAACAGAACACAGAAAAAGCAACTGAAACTAGACCATTCTTACATGATCTTGAAGACCAAAAGGAAACAGTTTTTGGAATGTAAGGATGTGAAGAGGATGCAAACTTCAGGAAAGGTCACAGCTTCTCTGTCTCTGATAATGTTAGCAATCCTGAGATTCTAGTCTAGAAAAGTCATTTTGTTCTGCAGGCTAAACAATTCAACGTCAGAGAAAGTCACAAATCTCTTCCCTAACAGGGATTGGTAAATATACATTATTTCTCTCTGATTGCCTGTCTCACTGCACTGGAAAAGCAGTTGGCTGTTTTCTAGTTAGACCTCATCTGAATCTCCAATGATAAAATTCAAAACATCTACCAGAGACATGAAAAGCAGGGTAAATGTATCACAATCTGATTTGCCAGTGGACCAGCCATGATCTAAGCAAAATTTTAATTCTGTTGATTTAGTGAAAATAAATCCCACCAACTGCCTGTGGCAGCTACCTCCCAACCATGAATTTACCTATTTAATAATATAACGTGAAGGTCTGGGAGCTAGCTAGCACAGCACAGTCAGAGGGGAAATCTGCTAGCCAGTTAAATGTATTTGAGGAAGCATTCACAATTATTTTCTGGACTGCACTTAGAACTAGTTGAAGGTGCTGGACTGGCAACTCAAGAGACAGGAAAGGCCTGCGTGGCAGCACAATATAGGGCAAGCCCTCCCTGTGCACCCTGCTGGGTCTCAATCAAGAGGACAAGCTTTGCTGCTGGTCTACTTTGGCTGCTCAGCTGGGACTGAAAACACAGGTACCTCCTTCACAGGTGTCTGTACAGAGGGAGGAACTAAAGCAGACACTTTTCACCACAGGCTTCCTACAATACCCTACAACTTGAAGAGTAACTGCTAAACTTCATACTGACTTAATGCAGTAATTTCAGTAGTTTACGGAGGCATATAGCAGCCTTTGAGGTATTTAAACATCAGAGTCAAATATGGTGCCTAATTGTACCAGTCGGCCTGGTGCCTAACCAGATTGTACCAGTCAGCACACACCATGGCACCCGAGCCATTCTTCAGCAAGAGCAGCAGCAATATGTGGGGTTACACAGCAAGAGAGTTTTATTGCTGTAACCAACAAGACACAAAAGCAGGAGGAGAGATGACAGCCAGAAGCTTGGTGTGGCTGTTTTGGCACACAGAGAACAGGTCAGACCCAGCTGTGCCACAACATCCTTCACTTTTCCAGAGTGAGGATCATTTGGGCTGTAACAAACCACTCTGTCACTATATCTAGCTCAGAAAACAAAGACGTTCCTGATAGTGAAGGGAAACACCTTGTGAGAAGGAAAACCAACAGGAACCCTCTGTCCAGACTTGCAAGCATTCAACTTACAGCTGAGTGGTGTCTGATATGTGGAGGAAAGGAGCTGAGAGAAAACCAGAGTAAGCTGTTCTGCAGCCTTTCACCTCACCAGCGTAACAGCAGAGAGGAGAGACTGGTTGGTGCTGCAGCTGAAGGAACCTGGTGGATGAAGTTGAGGTCCAGGTCAGCAGCTGCCTTCTGGGCAAATGATGTCCGCAGGGACATGCTCCACTACTCCAGGGCCCAGACTGAGAGGAAGAGCTTATAACACTTGGACACTCTGATTCTCTTCTCTCTCACATCTCCAATTACCCAAACATGGCCATAACAAAAGAATACTAACATGGGGAAGTGGTGCATAATGCACTGCTCCTGTAATGCCCAATATAGACTGAGCTACTTTCATCTGTGGTGTGGGGAGGGAAAGATAACCAGGAAAATAATGTGCTCTTCTTTCAAGAGGAGACCTGTTGCATGATTGCACACTACAATTTCACCATCTATTTCTTAACATCTGGCACATATTTTTCTGCTCTAGGAGTCATGCAAATACTATGACTTACTTCTCTTCCTCTCTCCTCACCACAAAGGAGATAAGTGACTGTGTAGAGAAATTTGAGAATATGCCCCAAGGGAATAAACTTAAAGGCTCAAAAGGCAGCCCCAAAAGTCAACTTGAAGTGCATGTAAATCTTTCAGCTTAGGAGGAACAGATGAGTAATTCAGGGTTTCAGCACATTAACATGTGAACACACAGGTAGCATTTGGAGAAAAGACTGAAATCAAACACTGAGTCACCTAGACTAAGCCAGGATAAATATTTATACTAATTCTTTTGCAGTTCCTGGGAAGTGTATTTGCTAAAGGTACCCACAAGCTAACAAAGCAGCAGCTTTGGTCCAGCAGAGGCAGCAGTTGGGTGGTAGCAGACCTTTCATGTCATACCTGCCAGGCTACTAAGCCTTTTTTGCTGTTCTGTGGTAACAGAAGAAACAAAACAAAAAGAAACACAGAACAAACGGGTGAGACAAACAGCAAATGCTCTGGTGCTGCATTTCTGACAGGCAAGAAATATGCTGTAGACAGAATGGCAGCAGCTGCTGGAGACTGTTTTCAAATTCCCTGCCAATGTGACAGCCCACAGTCCCTCTCCACACAGTGGTTTCATGGAACAATATAAACCTCATGATGAAGTGACCAATACAATTGTAAAGAACTTGTTTTTTTTCTTTTTCTTAACATCAGAGAATTTGTAAAAGTTGGACAAAAGACAATTTTAAAACTAGTAAAGACTTACAGAGTCAAACAACTTGACAGTTAAATTTGCTACCATCAGCAGGAAGCACATTTTGAAACAATAATGCTATAGCATTTCAAATGATGTAGGAATTGATCAAATCATTGTTGATGCTTGTTGAGTCTCATCACACGCTGCTGAATCACAGATTTGGTGATTTGAGCACAGATACAACTACATTAAGGCTTTGATTGCCATAATGGTCCTTCCTGGTTTAGGACCTTTCATTACTGAGTTCCCAGGCTGCAACATTTGTGGTATCTTCCAGCATGTTTGACCACCCTGAAGCTGATGCTCACAGCTGCTTTCTAAAGGGATGCCCAAATGACTTCTCAAAGTCACTGGTGGGAATAAACCAAGAATTCTTAGCTCTCCATTCTCTGCTCTTTTTACTCCACAGCAATTAATTGTTTCATTTAAAGCATGAAAGTCATTTGAAAACAATAAATTATTTTACTGACATACAAAATACAAACACTCTTGAAAGCTCATATTGTTAATGCAAAGATTTCAAAATTGCCATATATTAATCACACTTATTATACAGTCACAATAAACCATGCCATGCAAAGCCTACCCAGGAAATACTGGTGTTTTGCGGTGGCATGGGACACTTGCCGAGCACATCAGTAGTATGTTAATAATCCTCCAGGTATATGGGTGTTCACTAGCACATCGGTACTGGTCGCCAAACCCTAGGTATTTATACTAAGTGGATCATCTCAGCAGGGGAGACTTACATTTCTCTTCACTAAGTGAAGCTTCCTCACCAATACTTACAAACTTTGTTCTTTAACATCAGCTCTTCTGCTCTGCTAACCACCGATGTCAAGTTGCTCATGTGCACTATGCACATGATAGCTGCCAACATGAAACAAATCCCTATACGCAGTGCATAAAAGGAAGGGTTAACAATCTGAACCCAAAGACCAGATGGGAACCACCTGCTGCAGGGTTCACTCTCCTAAGAAGGCCATCAGGAGTAGGTGACTGTGTTACAAGAATGGAAAAAAAAAAGAGATGTGAGGACAGTCTTAGCTTCATTGATCATATTCACTGAAGTTCAATCACTAAGATCCCCTCACAAAAACATGGTTTCAAGAGTCAAAGTTTGAGAAATTCCTCCTATATCTTTTTCCACAGGAGAGAAAATATCATGGATTATTAGACTTTTCATTTTTTTAAAAATGTATGTTTTAGTGCTTTTTAGATAGAGAAAAGGTTTCCTTTTCACTTATTTGTCTAAGTAGGAAAGAGAGATGCTTACAGACAAAAGCTAATTGAGCAGGACGTATCTGCTATTTCGCTCTCCTGCCTGACCACAGGCGGCCTGCAGCCCCAAGCATGCATCAGCTAGCCCAAGTTTTCACCCCTGATAATGTGTTCTGGGATTAAATAATGGCCACAAACTTTGAGGCTTCTCAGATAAAGGGTTGAGCAGAGGAATAAATGGTGGCAACAGTGAATGAATAATTACAGGTGCTCTGAGAGCTCCCAGATGAGGGGGCACTGGAGGAGACTATGACTTGAAATCAATAACAAAAGGGGAATAAGAAAGAAGTACTTGAGCACACATTCAGTACAAAATAAAAGTGTCAGAAAATTAATCAAGACACCAACAGATATGAAAGAAAGAAGCTCTTACCTCAGTGCTAAAAATGAACAAGAGGATCTGAAACTCCTTTTTTATAATCCTAATTATTATTCAGTTACCATTACTGAAATCCACCAGGAAAAAAAATCTGAGATTTCTTGTAACAACTTACTGAATAAGATCAAGCAGACAAAAAAAAGAAAGATACAGTGTAATTTCTATGATTCAAATGCCATTACTTGTTTCTAAGCCTCTGATAGCTCCAAATCAAAGAGTCTTTCATGCTTACAGAATAATGAGCTATCAGCTAAAGCATGAAATAGGACAGTAGGTGATGTCTGCTAAAACAATCACAGAATAAGATATCTCCTTTAAAAGCAATCAATAACCCACTGAGGAGAAAAAAAGCCACATTATGCATCTGGAAGACTAAATAAACTGCTGGAGATCTCAGACTGCCAGCCTTACATCCCTCTGAATTTACTACAAGAGGAATTGATATTAAACCTCATCTTCATATGAAAGAATCGATTTCAGCACAAAGCGTAATTAACTACTCAGGGAAAGGTATAACCATTTGTTATATGCCTTCAGACCATTTTTTAATAGATAAGGTCCATAAAGATGAAATAAATATGAATCGTGTCAGCCAGGACAGCAATGTAATAGATAACTAAGATTTGAGAACCATTTAAAAACATTAAGTTAGCAAAAAGAAATCTTAATGTTACACTGGTATAAAGCCTAAATAGGAACAGATGAATAAGGACTGTAAGAAACCCACAACACAAAGATGAAAAACTAAGGCAATGTACACCTACAAGTAGGTAACATATGTTGGGAAGTGAAAGAAAATGACACTGGAAGTAAAAGATTTAACAGAATGTCTTAGATATTCAGAAGTATGTTCTGAGGAACATGAAAAATAAAGAGAAATCTAACAATGCTCTTGTTCTTTGACTAAACAGGCAGAGTGGAACTGTTAAGAAGACATCAGAAAAGATGATACATCTGACTACTATTTGAATTTTTTTCCTTCTAAATGTAGAAGAGTAAAAAGCCTGATGGCCTATCACCTGATGGAGAAATACTTTCCACTTCCACAGTAACTAAGGACTACACTGAATGACAGCAACTGAAGTCAGATACTCGAAAATTAGTACATTCATATGAACTATAACAAAGGGGTTTAGATCAGTTTTCTGTTCTAAAGAGAGCAGTTTTGGAGAATGCAGCTCATTGAACCATTAACTTTCATCCTCAGTACGTCTTGGAATGCAAAGAATTCCAAAGGACAAGGAAGAAAGCAATGTTGTGACAACCTTTGACAAGCATTAGTGTGATGGCAAGGACATCTATCTGTCAAGTTGACAATGATGCCAGAAAAGAAATGTAATGACTTACATGGGATCTTACTGAAAAATATCACATGCAGTGTCAGTCAATATAGATTTATAACTAAGATGTCTTGTCAAACCAGTTCAATGTGATTCTTGCAAATTACAAGTTTGACTAATAAAGACCAAAACTCACTCACTGGAATGAGATACTCCATACACTAACGTTGCTTATCAGGCCCAAATCTGTATCACAGTCAACAAAAATGTGACAAGAGAAGGCCCTTTAATCTAACAGGATAGAGTATTACAAGCACTAATTGTCAAAGGAAAGACATATTCAGACAGGACAAATAGTTAACTGTGAAGGTAATTAGTAAACAGACGATTTTACATCAGTTGTCTCAGAGCCACTGTGCGTGGATCACTTTTCTCTTGTGCTCCTAAAATCTAGAGATAAAACATCTTAGTGGGTATATGCTAAAATGCTCCAAGTTTAATGTGGAAAAGTGTATCCCACCTCAAGAAAACCAGCAAAAGATTTGGAGATAAAAAAAGCCTGCCTGAAATAATATTTTCTCCCCTTGAAGCAGCCAAGAAATCCTGACACCATCATTCAGTAGCACATAAGAAAGATCTTCAGATGCTGGTGAAAAGAAAGAGGTAACTCAGTCACCACACCTATAATGAGATGGGCTACAGTGAGGACACTATCTTCAGGATCAAAGACTAAAGTCTGTTTTAAAAAAGATGATGAAAAAATGCATGAGGGGCTGCAAAAGAGCATGTCAATGCACACTTGTAATTCAAATGACTACAATATAAGGAATACAAGTCTTGACCCTATTTTGTGATTTGATTTTTTTCTTTGCAAATGGGGAGTTCTAGCATAGTTAATTAGAATCTGCTCGTCCTGGAGTTTCCCATGTCCACTGGAAACCAGAGGAAATAGGACTGCATTTGCGTGGGTCTGTATAAGCTAGTCCTTAGTGATGTACAATGAACTGGGAAGATGGGGTAATGCCAGTCATCAGAAAGACTAAAAAGGAGAAGCAAAGTTTCCCTCTAATGCCAGAGGTAAACTGATGCCGTTATTCATTCAAAGGGAGATGCTGTGAGGCAGAGAAAGGCTTAGCTTAGTAAATTAAGTTTGTTCTGTTCACTTGTAAACCCAGAGTTCAAGGACTACTACAACTATGACTCTGAGTTGATGCAGTTATAGACAGGGGAACAAACTGCCAAGTTCAAATTTAAGGGCAAATTAATTATTTACCATTGGGTACATTCTGCTAAGAATTTTCTGGTCACATCTCTCACACAGTACCTGAAAACACATCTACTTTGACACTGCAGTAGCTGAGAAGTATTATATCCCCTGGTCCAGTGAGGAAGTTCTCACTCTCAAACTACCTTGCTTCTTTTGAGATTGATGTGAGCATATACCTTTTTCCACCATGCCTGAACATCTGATGGGGAATAAGCTGTTATCCTACAACAAGTTATTCCTATGCCTTACCTCCTCTTCCCCCACCTCAGCCTCTGATTCACAGGTTTTAATTAGGAATAGCAGGCACTGTCCCACACTTCTAACTTCTTGCCTGCCTGCTGTATGCTCTAGTCACTACAACTATCTGGAGGTAGCTGTGTTAGCTCTTAGTAGTCTAGACATAATTGTCCACGGTGCACACATTCTCCAGTTCCTTGTAGCACAACAGGTGGATCGTTGTGAGCCACAAACATCAATATGCAAGTCTCCTTACCTCGATTGTGCTGCAAGAGGACAATAGTGGGATTGACGATTGTGGTAGAGGGATAGGCAGAGGAGGACTTGTTGATTGAAGTAAAGGAGGTTGGACAGTCAGTGCCAGTGCCAGGCTGAGACACTTCATTTAGTACAGGACCTGGGTCCTGTAAGGAGAGCAACACACTATTAGCAGCATGCAAAAGGCTGCCACACTGGAAAAATCCAGAAAAAAAACCCAAAAGGCATTTTAAGCATAGTCACAGCTAATTTTAGTAAAAATGGCATAAGCATGAGTGTTACCCTGCTCAGTGTGGGTACCCTGCTCATTGTTAATGCAATTAGTTTGCTAAGGCAGTACTATAATTATTTGGTGTTGAATTTTGTAACTCCAACCCCAAAAGGAGGCACTAATTTAACCCGTGAGACCCCTTGGAGCAAACAGAGGGTGCCAGAAAGGAGCACATCTGGCTGGGGTGCGTAAGACACAGACATCTTTCTCCCAGTAAGTATACAAACAAACATTTGTTTTGAAAGTATGCCTTTCGTAGCAAGAAGTCAGACGTGCAAAACTCATGCAGTTCTGGAAAGAAACATTATTACTGCCACTAGTTTGGGTAAGGAAGGTCAGAGAAATAGCACCACCACTCAGGGGATGTGACATCTGGTTAAAATGAAAAAAACCTGAAAACTGATAGAGAGTAAAAATTAGAACTCTAGCAAGAAAGATATTCAACATGGCTCTGCCACTGCAGCACATACAGCAGGCTGTTCTTGCTCTCCTAAAGCATCCAGCTTCATTATTTGCTTATTTCAAACCCACCTCTGGTATCACCACAGCTTTGGTTGTTCTGTAGAAACACAGGCTGTGTCAGCAGGGAGACTTTAAAACCTAGCTCATCTTTGAAAAATCTCACTCCAGAGATAGCAGGCTTTTGTTGATAGTAAAAGGAAAAAATAAAGAAGGGATGACGACTAGGACCCTCTGTGCCATTTTAGACTATTTTTCAAGCACCTTAAGGAATTTGGGTGCACAGTTACTGTTAAAAGGGAATGAGCATTTGAACAACGACAGTATGGAACAGCATACCAGACTTTGGTACTCCTGCTGCTCTACTGCCAGACTGAAATGCTGCAGGCCACTGATCTGTAGAACGGAGCCAAGCATTCAGAGGGATTTTCATCACTATTAAAAATCTGAATATACTCTGAATATTGCTTCAGAAGAATCCCTGGCTTTTCTGGCCAAATGTAACTCACTGCTCTTCCTATCTATCAGCCACAGAGGAAAGGACTTACAGGATTTGACAGGGGGCTGAACAAGGGCCAGAGCGAGGACTGGCACCAGAGCTAAGAGATAGTGAGAACTGGCCATAATCAGAACAAGCATCTGCAGTCTCTCCAGCCTAGAGAGGAAACAGGGAAGACCAATCCTGTTGTGCTGGATGAAGGTGATCTTGCTCCAAGCAGCATCTGATCAGGCTGTATTTCATGAGAATACAAAAGAATAAATGGATAAATGGTCTTCAGAAATAGATGTCCTTAAGAGAGAAACTCAGCCCCATTTTGCTGTGTTTATACTGCGAACAACACAATTTAGGAAAGGAGTGGGAGTCATGGAGAGGTATGAGGGAGTTGGATTTAGGCTTCACTTTGATAACTACAGTATAAAGAAGCCCTCAAAGGAAAAAAAATATCAGATCGGAATATGCTCAGCAGCCACAGATTAATCGTCAAAGTGGGTGAACAAAGACCACTTAAATAACCGGGAAAGAGCTCTATGACTGCATGCCCTAAGTAAAGCATATCCAAAAATGTTTCAAAACTCTCATCTCATGAAAATCAGGTGCAACATTATTTGCACTATTCTATGATTTGGACGCTAGCTGACTTTTTCTGAAGTCTGCAAGCAGATTCCAATTTAGAAAAGAAAAAAAAAAAACACAGAGAAAAAAAATCCCATCAGATCCCCCAAACTTTATTGCTCTTTGCAGGAAAAAAAAAAAACAATAAAACAAACAAACAAACAAAAAAACCCCAACCAAACACCAACACAACCACTAAAAGGCCAATACCAAGAACTATCATCTTTCATTGCTTTGTTGTTTGTTTTGTTTTTTTCCCCCACATATGTCTGTTTGCTAGATCCCTATAGTCAGAGGCTCCATGTGGATCAGAAAGCAGCATTATGAGAGGAAGAGGTTTCTGCTGAAACCTCTGCTCTTGTTCTTAGAAGCAACCATATATCCAGAAATCTGTATTTTTTAAAGACTTCCAACACAAGGATGGTCAAGTGCTTTTCGCTTCTGCTGTACCTTTAACTGAGAGTTATTTTTCCCTCTAGTTTCTGAGGACTTTCTAAAACAAGTGATGAGTTTAAAACGAAACAGGACCAATCCAAGAAGAACACAGTAAATTTCCCTTTAAAACTGTTGTGGATTGAATTCTTCAAAACTTTCAAAGACAAACAATTTCACTCTGAAGAGAGACTCTCTCCCTACTTATCCCATAGTACCCACATACTTGAGAAGACTTTTAGCTCAATAAGTGACATTACTGCTTGTAGGTCATTGGATATGGGCAGCAATCTTACACTGCTTTCAGCAGGGATTTGTGTAGAGACCATAGGGACTTGTGGCTCCAAGTGGAACAGAAAACCAGCCCTAACCTGTTGCTGCTTTAAATGTTATTCAAACATGATTAAGGATGCTATTAAAAGAGCCTGAAGAGATCAGTTAGTTGCAGTTATTTTGTTTATACAGAATTCATTCTGGGCACATTCTGCAAAGACTCTTGAGGTGTACATCACCTACCAGAACAGGCACAAAGGGATAGAGTCAAATTTTATTGCAAGGAGTCAATAGAAATTTCAAAGCTGCACAAGGCATGCATGAGGCATGCACTAATACAGGGCATAAACAAGGTTTCAGTTGTCATGCTGTTGGCAGGGAATGAGTCATCACTCCTCTCTCAAGTTTAGTACTGCAAGGAGAAAGTAATTTTAATCTGGGAATACAGATTTTAGTAAAGGGCAAGGAAGGTACTTGGCAAGCTTACTGTGTGTGAGATGACTCCAGTGATTTCAGGCTTCAAGGCTCTGTGCAAAGCCTCTGTGACTGGAGGGACAAGTGAAGGTGGTGACGAGAAGAATGGCAGTTTTGGGTAAACAGAGGGTAATGTAGCAGATGTGGAGGGTGCTTGGCTATGATGGAAACCTCTTTGGAGATGTGGGGGAATGAAATCATCTAGAGTTGGAAAAGTCAAGGGTGACCGAGGAGAAACAGTCTCAGGGAATACGGAGCTTTGCCCAAAAGAAACCAGAGGAGGTGGTGGAGTGCTGGAGCTGCCTTCATGCTGTCTGTCTGGATTAACCTGGAGGAGGGGGACTACTATAACCCCAGGCTGAGCTGTGGTAGTGGCAGTGGCATCCTGTAGGAAATAAGGTGTTGTTATGCAATGGGGGAGACTGGTACTTTAGTCTAATGCAGGCATATAGTGTCATGCAAGGATGTACCCAAACTGATATGTAGCCCCAACAGATTTTCTTTCCTTAAGGGAGACATCTTCAGTCTTGCAGCCCTGGCCTCTATGAATACACACAGTTTTTCACAAACACCTTCCTTTCCCTCATCACCCCTCTTCTCCAGTTCTGTGCAGTGAGGCTAAATCACAGAACAGCTCTGCATTCACTATCACTTAAGAAGTACCAACTATCACATTACAGTTTGATTCTTTTACACCTCCCTAAACTAGGAAGATCTTCACCAGCTCAACCCAAGCTACTGCAAGCACCACACATACACAAACACACAGATAATGTTGGGAGGGTGCACAAGGGGTGTTAAGTGTTATTGAATAGAAGACTACAAGACTCAGATGGCACAGAGTGCTCAGGAATTAGGTAGAAGGAAATAAAGCATTAAGAAAACATTGTAATGCATTAAAGAACTTCACACGGCTGAAAGAAAACAAGGTTATGGAGAAAACCTGTACCATGCTGCGTCCCATTGCCTTGTAGGGTGGCTGTCGCTGCTGAGTAAGGTAAGGCTCTTTTTTCATCCTGTCCTCTGTGGCAGCTGTGCTCTGGGGCTCTAGCACTCTGTCCCTCACAGCCTGCGGAGGTGACGACTGAGTCCAGGAGGGTTGGCCCGCACCATAACTAACTGCGTCTTTACTGAGGACAATGTAAAAGTACGGCCTGGGAGGAATAGGAGGAGGAGGAGCAGGAAGAGACTTTCCAGTATCTGTTACAGAGGAAACAACGTTGGTGGCTGGTGCCTGAGTGAGCTCAGCACCCAAACTGGTACTGGATGCTGGATCGTGTGTGGTGCCAGTGGAATTTTCAGATGCAGCGGAGCAAGTGTTGTTAGATAAACAAGCTACATATAGTTTGGTGACCTTTTTATCTGCCTTCGTCTCATGACTGGAATTCATTCCAGTCTTACTACTGGGATCTGCCCTGGCAGGGTTGCATTGCATGGATGATGTATCCAATGAGGAACAACTTTCTGAGAGTGGCTGCCCAGCATGCACCTCATCTTTGGGGCCTGAAGAGAGAGAATACCCTGCTGACAAGCCTTGCTTCCCACTGGGGATGGCCCCAAAGGGGGTAGGTGATGAGAAATAACACCGTGCACTGGCATTTGGTGATGCACGCTGCGTATAAGGCTTGGGTGTATTCAGGTACACACAGTCCATGATGGGCACTGGCAGCAGGTTGGTCACTTTAGTGTCAGTGTGAGGACGCCATGCAAAGCTTTCCTCTTTGGGAAGAGGAGGACGGGGAGGAGCAACAGCCTGCCCACACAGAGTCAAGAAGGAAGAGAGGGAGAGAGAAAGTAGCACCAAATGAAAGGGAAAAGGAAGGGGAAAAAATTAATTTAGAGAATGAACTTGGTCATTAGACCTGGGTTAAGCAGGTTTTAATACAGCAAAACAAAAAACAAATACAGTATCTGGAAGGTCAGTGCAGAATTCACTCATACATCATCTCACACACTCTTAGCACTGCTCAGAGCAGCACACAAAATCTACCCGGTTCTCAAATCTCTGCCTTACACATTTCTTTCTCTGGACTAAATAAATCTCAGTGCTGTGGACTAAATAAATCTCAGTGCTGTATTGTTTCGAGAGGCCTGCACAGCAACACCCACCATGCCTCTGAGAAAGCCTGAGTCAAGATTTAATATCCTGGCTAATAAGTGCTAATGAAAGCAGACATGTGAATACTACAGCCTGCCACAGCTGGCCATGTCAGTATTTCTTCCTTCCAAAATTGTCTTTAGGATTTTTCAGTCCTCAGAATTCTTTCAGAACTCCAGAACAATTAAAGTCTGTTGAGAAATCGAGTTCATAAGAATTTGCCTCCAGAGTATCAAATCACCAACAGAGAAGTCCTGCTTTTAGTAAATAATAGAAAAAGCTCTGGTACTTTGCAACATAGGTTGCTAACTTTACAACTGACTGATGGAGGTAACTCCCACTTCAATTACGGTGGTTCATTTTTTTTTCTGAAGGGTGAACTCTTTTGAAGTAAAATAACTTAGCAACAACTTATTACTTTGTTGCCGGTAACTGAAAACTACAAACCACTGAAAGGAAGAGAGTTAAAACACCCACCTGGTGAACAGCAGAGTCCTGTATTCTTGCAAATTAACCTTCTGGAGACTACAAAAATAGGTTTTACACACACCCTGCTGTCATATCTTTATGGACAAAGTTTGCCAAACCACTGCTAAAATGGCCAAAATCAGAGACTGGAGCTATCTTAACAGCTTACAACATTCATATCTGAAAAAAATACCTCCTTTAAAATTAGTCCACATATGATAGGTTCTGGCCACCACCTATCCCTGTTAAATGGATACAGAGCTATTTAATGAAATTACAGCTGCTGTATCAAAATCTACTATCCTCATGCTGCCCCTCTTATCCATCCTGCTTCCCTGATGTGTAAGACAGTGGAGAAGTGGGTTGGCAAGTGCTACTTCTAAAGGAGTTCTGCTTCTGGGAGGCTCACTCCTTTTGATTCCTTAAGGAAGCCTTGAGGAATCCTTCCTTAAGGAATCCAAAATTTCAGTTTGGAGACTTCAAAGTGACACAGTATTTCCCTAAATTAGGTGAAGCCTCATTTTACTACTACATAGTATTATCCAGAAATACTAATTCATCATCTGAAATTGCTGTTTTCCATTTTCTTCCATTTTATCTTCATTTGGACAGTAGTCCTTGAGGCTTCTATAAGAAGCACTATGTGCATCAGTGCACTCTCTGTTCATGAAGATCATTAAGGGACTACAGGACAGCTGTTAAGTATCAGGCAGTAAACGGCTTCCGCCTTTAAGGTGTCACTTCTTCCCATGCCTTCATCTGAGTTGTGTCTTCTTCCACTTCAACTTACAGTTTCAGTAACTGTGCCTGTTCTGTGGCATTGCTTTAGGTCTCTGATGATGGGAGCAGTCACCCTGATATGGGACAAGGCTTTAAAAGGACTCCGTTTAGCACAAGAAAGCAGTTTCCTTATCAACTTTCAGACTGCTTCTATGCAAACCAACACCCAAAAGAAAAACAATGAGGTTACAGTTCTCTTAACAGACTGACCTCAACAATTTACCTTCAGGTACAAATAACCTTACAGTGCTAAAATTGAAAGGCTTTGCTTTAAGCCTGCATCAACCTCTAGGAAATAGACCAACATAAGAAACAGCAATAGAAGACTATTTCACCTTTTTTCTTGAAAACAAATAGCATTGCCTTCCTCATTCATTCACCAGGGAAATACTTTGGTGTACTTGAACACACCAAAGAGCTCCACAACGCTGCTGATGTTGGTGTTGCCCCCATTTTAAAGATGGGGAAAGCTGAGCACAGCAACTTACCCAAGTCTGCAGCAAGATTTGGAGTTCAGCCCAGGACTCCTGACCATGAATCCAGTGCTTGAACTCAGAAGATCACTCTCAGGGTCACAGAAGATAGGCTTACCTGTGGCTTGCTGTCTGAGGAAAGGTTTGGACGCACACTCCTGTAACCCTTGGCAGCCAGAGAAGATGGCTGAGCATCCTCATTGGCATCAGTGTTAGCTGATGATCTCCAATCATCTATGAGGGGAAGGAAAATTGAGATCACAGAAGATTCTCTCCAGATACAGGATAAGTGACAGAAGTGGACTCCTTTCTTTTTCCTTTTTTTTTCCTCCCCAGGCAACAAGAAATACTTTCAAGAAAGCAACAGAAGCAACAACATAAGCAGCCAAAGTCTGTACCTGTTTCTGGGTTCTCTGGCTCCAGACCTAAATGTTTCAGAAAAAGGAGGAATGAAAGAGGTGAAGGTAGAGGATAGCACAGAAGAAAAGAAAGAGGGAAAAAAATAAACCATTACAATTACAGAAAACACATACCAATTGAAGTTAAGAGCTCAGTTACTTCATTTCACATATAAAATGCAGAGCTGATAGGCTGCCTCATTACCATAGAGAGCAGCCCTAAACATGATGCCCTCCTTGTTTCTGACCTTTGTAAACACAAGGCAATTCATTCAGAGCAATGAAGAAACAATTGTTCATTGACATTCTTATTTCAGAGGCAAAAAAGGCAGCCCAGATAGCTACTTTCTAAAGCTGCAGCTTTAGACATCCAGACACTATAATTTACTGGAAATGCAGGGACTCTGTGTCATTCAGCCATGATATGGGCCATGAAGACATATTGATTCTTAACAACATGACTGTGTATGATTAACTGAGATAAAGGACTGCCAACAAATGGATCAGGTTTTGCAGACTAAGTGCACGTACATGAAGTGAGTTATAGAATATGATGTCACTTTGCAACCTAGTCCCTGCAGCTAGATGCAACGCTTTAATCAGATCTTATCCACCTCCCGCTGGGCTCCTGCCCACCCCTCCACCCATTTTGCTGTTTAAGTTATATGCAAAAAGCTATTTCAGCTCCAGAGTACATTTCATAAAGCAATAGAGAGAGTAAGCAAAGGAAGTATTAATGAGCTGATTTCCATAGTAATGGGCTCATTGCCATTCAAGCTGCTGGAAATTTATGAAGTCATCAAGAGAAACGACAGAGGCAGTGGTGGGGGGTAGGAGTGAAGAAATGGAGAATGGCAAGCATGAAAAGAGGGTAGGTCATGGGTGAAGCAGAATGGGAGAAAAAAGAGCAGAAAGCAGTGCATTGGGGCTGAAATTACTGGAATTGCCCTTCCTCCAACAATACAGTCAAAACCGACTTTGCTTTCAAGAGCAAGCTTGATGCTGTCCTTCCTTAATGGCATCTTGCCTTTGGGAGTTCATCCTTTCTGCCAGACCCATGACACTGGCCAGGTTTGTTATGCCTTGCCTGTCTCCTACAATTAAAAAATTACATGTCTGCTGTTGAAAGATGGCAGAGCTCTATCGTGACACTGTCTGCCTGGGACACTATCCCTGCCTCCCTTGACAACCCAAGTGAATGCTACAGTGGCAGTAGCACCACTTGGCCTCCTTCTGATCTACCTCATGCCTGGAACAGAAGGTGGTGACATGGACCTGCCAGGGAGGAAAAAGAAAAAAAATAAAGAAGTCTTGGTGCTTCTGACAGCAAAACGAAGCTGTAAACAAATTCAAGCCAATGAGTGAGAGGTCATGAAACCTGCACTAGGACAGAACAGGAGCCAGTTTCCTTCCACTTGCTGAGTCTTGCAAGAGGTTTCCAACTATGCTACAGGATTTGGGGCTTTACATTGTAGCTAAAAAAAGTCACCTCAAGATACTGGACTGACCTACTTTGAAGTTACTGTGAGCAACATATTCCAGTTAATCTTCTACTCACTTACTTTCAGGTCGCTCAACATCCTGAGGACACGGCGAAGTGACATTCTGATTCTCTTCACAGGCTGGAGATGCCCGGAGGGTCACAGCTCCTTTTCCACTGCAGACTTTGGTGGGATCCATTCCTACAGGAAATGCACATGCACGGAGGAGACACATTGAAACACATGATACAAAGCTATTAGGAGCCATCAGAGCTGTAATTTTATCATGGCTGCTTCCAGGTGAATTGGTATAGTAATGTTTATGCTGATGAAGATTAGCTCTGGATTTAAAGCACTGAGAAATCAAAGCAGTTTCATATTCATGTAACTGATGAATGAAATTTTGAGTCAGAGTAACAGAAAGAAGGGGGGGAAAATGATGAGTCTTTGAACCAAATTTCACAAATCCACTTGCTTTATTTGGTCTGGTTTGTGTGGAAACATTGTACTAGCAAGGATTCTCCTATTACACCCGTGGTTTTTCTGTAGGGATGTCCCAGTGGTATAAAGCAATAAAATTTGTGTGCTGAAGCTTTCAAAATGCCTTCTGTGCACTGAAAGTTTTAAAAAAAGTCTTATGGCCACTGGAGGATAAAATTTTGCAACTATCCTGGATATGATCTAAAGGCAGGGTACTGCAGCCACCTCCTTGCCATCTCCCCTCAGTTCATGGTAATGTTTCACCTTCCGAAAGGAAGCCAAATTCCAAAACTCAGGACATTTAACATATACCTGTTCAGATCACTATGTGATCCAGACACCAGATCATGCCAATGTCCTTGCCGAGGCCTAGTTCAGCACAGCTCCTGTGCAGGCTTACCTTTGTCCATTCAGATTTGACTTTTTAGTTCCTGACATCCTATTAAATAATAAAAAATCAGTACTTCAAGGATGTCTTACTCCCCTTACTTAAAATCCTTCCAGAGAGTTGTTTCTTATAAGATACACATAGAAACAATAAGCCTGAACAGTCTTTCAGTTACCTAAGCTACTTCCACAGGAAAATACATCACCTCTTTCTTGTGCTCCACTACTGACCCTGCAGCTGTCATTAAAATTTCACTTTGACCTACTGAGATGCTAGTCCTACCAAGACACTGCACAGAGATCCTGAAGAGGTATTGAGCATGTGCTCTGTTACATGAATGACAACATAATCTTTATTTTTATAGAATAAGAATCATAATATCTCTTCACAAGGAGGGATCCAGATCCTCTCTAGGAACTGTTACTATAACAAAAGCTGTGCCTTCAGACTGGAAAGAGGGGGTAAAGGCTGATGTTTATTGCTCAGACAATAGTCCGTGTTTGTGCAGATCAATTCTCCCTGCCTGATTTCAGTAAGATAATGTCCAATTAAATCCACACCAGTACAGTACCTATATACAAACAACACCTCAATTAAGGTTGCAAAACACAAAAACCACATCCAAAGTGGCCACAATATATGGAAACATGAAAAGAGCCAGATGGACAACAGCAGTAAAGGAAAAGACCCCACAAATGTCAGACATCCAGCTCATATCAAAATCCCTCTACACTAAAACCACCACAGTTTTGGTTTCATCGAAAAACATAGCTTCAGAACCACACTCAGGACTGGAGAACGGATGGAAAAAGTAAGGAATCAGGGGATACTTTTCTATAGTTCAGTCTCTAGTTGATTTAGGCAGCACTGAGACAGTCTCTCTTAGGGGAAAGACTATCCACACAGACATATCAAATGCTGCTTAATCCCTAAATACACTACATCTGCACTCACATGCCACAAATAATCATGCCTATGACCACCTACATGCCTGGTGAAACAAAAACTGGCTTCTCTGATTTTTGCGTGATCCCGATAGGGCCAGGATTTTTGGCCAGGGATACAGTTCTGACTATCATACCAATCCACACAGCCCAGCATGTAGCTCAAAGACTCTAGGGACTCACTTTCAAAGGTTTAAGCTCTCAGATTTTGGTTTCAAGAGTCCTGTAACTTTGAGGCATAGACACACCGGGAGTCACCTGACTTGATTTAGATATCCACTAAAGTGCAGGTCAGCTGTTTTCCTCTGCCTATAATTCTGTTCACAGGCACTGGAGAGAAAAGGAAACACTTAAAATTTCAAGATGCCATAAATGTCTCCATCATACTGGAAGAGAACCAAATTTGGGAATGCTTAAAAGATGTGAAGATAAAATATCTACCATACTATTTCAATTTGGGAGAGAAAGAAATACCCGAGATGTTGAATTCCCTCACATCTAGTAGAAGGCAATAAATATGACATGAGCACTGCACTAGTCCAACAGAATACAGAAGAGACAAGCACGATCAGCTGTCCTAACCTGACTGTTCAGATCCAGCAAAGTTAAAAAAAACTCTTGCACTTTTAGTGGGAAAACATGTGCTTTGGGGGGGCAGTGACAGCCTAACATTCTTATAATGGTTATATAAAGTCAGTGCACGTACAAAAAAATCAAAACCATACCACCGATGTTGAACTATGCTTGAACCCATGAAATACCATCTCTGACAGTCATTTACTTCATAAAGACTAAAGATATACAGGAAACATTCTTTGGTTCATCAGGCGCTTGGTTCAAAACGAGGCTGTACTAACAACATTATTCATAATCAAGCATTAGTAGAAGACCTTACAATAATCCCAGATTCAAGTAGACACAATTATGTCTGCAGAGGAACAGCATAATTGAGAACAGTGTATTGTGCCATCAAGAGCTAACTTTATTACCTACTGCTGAAATCTACAGCTCTGGAAACAGTGAGAAGAGGATGAAGCTGAAAACTAGCCAAAGTGTGTGGGTGAAGCAGGGAGAGAGAGGGAAAGAGAGGATAGAGTGATGGACAACTAATGCATGGTGGGGGACAAAGGAAGAAAGATACCTGTAGGCAGCACTAGGTGAGGAGAACTTTTCACTTTCTTCACAGGGATTATTTTAACGGCAGAAATAGAGCGTGTACATAAAGGGACGTCAACAGCTGCAAACACAAAACTGTAAATGGCACATCCAAAAAGGGAAGAACAGAGTTTGGGAAGCATGCCATAAAATTTTCTAATGTACTTGGAGACACAATAGCAGGAAATTTCAAATACAAAAGCAGTCCAGAGAGCAGTGATGCAACCATTAAAAATACCCCCTTGGTCGCCTCAGTTCAGGATGCGTCTGTTTTATGCAGTACACAGAACCACTTACTGAATTGACTAATTGCTGACTGCCACTATGCTCCAGGCACAAAGAATCTGGAAGCATTAGTTTTCAGATGCCATCCAAAAAAAAAAAAAAAAAAAAAATAGAATAAACATTTAGCTGAGATGTACTACATGCAAAACCAAAAATGTTAATTTAACATTAATATGACTCAGTTAAAACAAAATAAAATGAAAAAATAAGGACTGAAAGGTTGAGAAAGAAACATTAAACTAGCCACGGTACATGAATTCTGGATCTTATGGCACACAATTTACAAGTTCAGCAACAGAAGGAAGTCAAATGTGACATAATCTTGAAAATAGTCCCATGCCAAAGGGTAGCATCAACACATCCACTTCTTTCCAGACTGAAGAGATTTCTCCTGGACTTCACAACTAGCACACTAGTTATACTAGATGTAGTAACATAGAGGAGACCCATACATAGCACTGGCCAAAATTCTAGCAACTGTTACAAAACTGTCCAAACCAGGTGGTAATTTCTCTCTCCAACTCTCCTGCTAATGTGAAGTGGTGGTGCTAACTAAATGCAAAGGCAAATTACACAGAAGTGAATCTCAACAGGATTCACTAAGACGAACATCTTTTAAATCACAGCTCCAACCAGAACAACTAGAGTTGTGCTCTTGATTTCTGCAGACAGGATTTTCTCCTTTAGAACCTAAGTTTTCTGCATTTATTAACTGGAAAATTCTAATGTTCCCTCACATTGCATGCCATCTCTCAGGCCTCCAAAATCAGGAGAAAGCGGAACCCTGGGTTTAATACTTTACATACCAATACTGAACACTGGGCTGGTCTGAGGGGGGCATTGACATCAGGGTGGTGTGCACACCCCCTCTTGTGGCAGATCTTTCTGGTCCCTGGCAAAACCAGAAAGTATAGATCCTAATGTAAAAAAGGGCTCTCAGGCAAGATGAATGAGGACGAGCTTGACAGAGTTTTTCAAAACACATTAAACCATTTATTTTTCATTTGATGAGATTGTTTTAAATTCTTTCTTTTATAAAGGAGTAACGCAAATCAAACACTCTTCTCCCCAAGGACTGGAGACCCTGGAATACAATAGATTACAAACAGCTTGTGGTTTAAGAAACGACTCTAATTCTTCTCTGCTCTGTAACTGACTGGATTCATCCATCTACAATGCAGTCAGAATACTAACCACTATAAAAAGGCATCAAAGAAAGGAAATGAAACCAGCAGAAGACCAACCCATACAACCACATAGTTTCGCCCTGCCAAAACACATGCCATCACTATACAAAACCGAATGCTATAAAGCACACTGCAAACCTGCTGGTGTTAATGTGAAGACTGGTTTGTTTAGGTGAGTTTGGGGTTTCAATTATTGCTGCTAATGACAGATTTTTGTTTTTAATTACTTACATAGTTAGTTCTTGTCTTTTAATCTTTGTCTCAAACTTTCACCTCCCACTGAAGTTAGCTGAATTCACACATGAGTGTTCACAAACCCATGCTGGCTAAATACACTAACATATTGATTCACAGGTGCTCTCAAGTACCACAAGTAGCACACAGCTTTCCTCAAAGCAGCACTAAAAATATAGAGAGAGGCAAAGCCAGCCTGCCACCTTTAAGAGACAAAGAACACTTGTTGAGCTAAGAAATGCTGCTGCTGACATGGTGCAGTACAAGGCTTTTCTTGTATCCGTTGCCAAGCAAACTAATCTTGGAAACCCCTGCTGTAACGAGCGTCCAGGGAAATCAACCACATCATACAGCCAACATGCAGGGGGAGCTGCAGAGATGACTCTGAAAACCCACCTTTTTCTTGCCCGTTGCTGCTCAGACCATTTACAAAAGTTTTTGCAACAGCTATTTCTTCTTGTTCTGTAAGGCAAATGAAGAAGCAGATTACTTCAGAGTTAAAATCTCTGCAACTGAACGTACCCTATTATAAGAGGATGACATGGGTCAGCTCTATTGGATTAATGAACTATGAAGCATTCCTACTATCTCAGGAGATGCTGGAGACACAAATCTCCTCAGATGACAATCCTGTTTCCCCTTTCCTTTTCCTGCCTGGATTGTAACCTCTTTTAAACAGGGTCTGCCCCTGTATGTGCATAGGGCATAAAGCTCAGTGATGGGACTTTCAAGAAAGATTTTTCAAGTTTACAACATCCTCAGCTGACATGACGAAAACAGTCTTAATTCAGAGAGACACAGAAGATGGTGCTAGGAAGGACCTCCGAGGATTATCTAAAGCCATATTCCTGACTCATGCCAGAAACAATTCTACCTTAATCATTGCCTACAAATATTTGCTCAATGAGTTCTTACAAACTTCCAAAATCACCCCAAAGTAACCTGTTCCTGCGCTTCACGACCTGGAAGCTGATCAATGCTTAAGCCAAATCTCCAGCTCACATTTTTCAGACTCCGATTAGTCTCCCAGCTTTCCTCTGGACTCTCTCCAAATAGTTTTTCTCAAAATGTGGTGCTAAAAATTGGACATGATATTCCATCTGAGACATGATAAGGTGCTAAAATCAAGTGGGAATATTATTCCACAGGTCTCACATACAGCACTTCAGTATGGTGTCTGCTTTGTTTTTCACTCTGACTTAGCCTGTTACTCAGGCAAAGCCAGAAGTTTTCTTTTTCTCAACCAGCCTCCATTTTCTGGTCTCTCAGTTTTGGTTTGAATAGCTGATTCTTCCTATCCGAATGTCAAACTTTGCATTCATCCCTACTAAAGCATACCATACTCTTTCAGTTTTTAATGTAATCAATAATTATTAATTCTTGTATTTCAAAGTGAAAGAAGATAAAATAACCTGTTCCAGCTCAAGAAGTTTCTAGTAATTATTTTGAGCATTATTGGCCAAACTGAAACAACAAACACAAATCCAAGACTCTTTTTTATGATGAAGCAATTTCGCTATTGCCTTAATAGCTACGATTCCCTGGACACTTTTAAGGGCTTTGACTCTTTTCTGGGAGGCCGAAGAAGAATCAAAAAATAAGCACAATTGCACCAGAAACTGGAATATTTCTAACAGTAAGTAAGAATGTCAGTGAGGGCAAGTGGAACACAACACAGACTTACCAGAGGTCATTGTGGCAGAGGAACTTGCCTGTCTCACGTCTGGATTTTGTTTATGTCTGTTTAAAGGGAAAGGCAGAATGGTTACGTTCTGTTTCATGCCTGCCCAGATAGCACTGCACAAGACGCTGAACATTCATCAGGAAAGTCATGATAACAGCCACCATTTCTTTAAAGAATCTACTTTCAATATCCAAAAGGATGTATATCTCCCACTGGTCCTATTTTTTGCTGATAATTATCATAAATTAAAGATTATTTCCACCCAATAAAAGTACTACTTTCAGAATTAAATACTAGTCCTCAGCATTAAATTGTAAGATACTGATTAAAGCCTAAGTCTATACAAGGCAAAGTGCAAATCTGGCTAGCTTCCAGTATATAAAATGTGAATCACCTTTAAGAAAAATTCCTCAGTGAGACTAAAAGCTTTAAGCTAAAACCCTCAACTGAGGTCACTGCCATACTTCAAGGCAATCTCTTGCTCAGATCAAAGTCAGTCTCTCCTTTGAAGAATGTGACAATACAGAAGAGATACTCTTGTTGAAATGCCTACTAATTTTTGCACCAATCACTTCAAGTCCTGCAATGCTGCTGATATTTTCAGGATCAGACCCAGGATTCTCAGCATCAGTAAGTGAAACTTTAAAATTAGGTTTAATCCTACTGGGATGAAAGGCTCTGAAATTACCAACTCAAGAGAAAAAAAATACTAAATGAGAACCAGCAAAGAAAATAAGTCAGTTTTCATGGTCATGACAGTCTGTGAAGGACAACTGTGAGCCCTAACTGTACTCGGCGACCACTCCTGTGGGGACTTGCTATCTGCAGCAAACAAACAGGCTTCAATGTCACACCACAGATGTTGGTTGAATAATCAGAGTGGCATTTCTACAAAACAAGTCTGTGTTTGCTAAGATCTCTCAACTCTCTAAAAGTCCTACAAACACTTCAATTTTGTGTTCTAAACTTTTCTACCTCACTCAAAGGTTAGCACTAAAGAGTGAGATCAAGCATAACATCAGACAAATAAATGGCTTTCATGACATGAATACAAATGGATACTTGAAGTTGCAAAATCACACATAAATGGAGACCCTGATCTGTGAAGTATATGGAAAAATTGCTCAGAGAAACAAAAGACTTGGAGATTCTTGCTCTCCTGTTACATGAAATGGAGGCAGCAATGGGACACTGTAAGAGGTTGTGATGGTTTGGGTATCCCCCTCCCCCCCACACTTTAGAAATCACCTGGCTAGCTCAGTCGGTAGAGCATGAGACTCTTAATCTCAGAGTCGTGGGTTCGAGCCCCACGTTGGGCGCCAAAATAAAAGGATGTGATGGTTTGGGTGTCCCCTTCCCCCCCACACTTTAGAAATTACCCAGACTAGACTCAGTCGGCTCTGGAAATTTGAATGAAGCTTATATTTACAGCTGGCACAATTTACAAGCAGATAGTTACAGTATATACAGTTATAGACAGAAATATACAAGGTAAAAAGGTAATACAGACACAACTCCCCTCCCAGAAACCTGAGTCCCCAGGAGGGGCTCTCAACCACCCTTCACCTTCCTCCTACCCCTCTCAACCTTACCCCAGTCCTAAGGAAAAATGGAGGTTCGGCCAAGAGGATTAAGCAAAGGTGAATCAGCCACAAAAGCAAAAAAAGAGGGTGAGGTTAGAAAGCAAGATGGAGTCCATCCAGCAGCCTCAGCGTCTCCCCAGCAGGCAAGGAGAAGAGAACAGCCCAGCACGAAGTGCCCAAGTGAAGTGCCAAGCATAAGTGGCCTTATCTAATGTTTTGCTTTTCCTTGCTACCCATCTCAGCAAGACTGTGAGAGAAGTAGACACCATTGTTTTCATTTCTCAGCCTATGATCTAATTCTTCTCACCAAAACATTCTAGTAGGCTCAAACTAGCACAGAGGTGGAAATTGCCTTCAGGGAACTGAGTATGCATTCTTGCCTCAAAAATCCCCATTCTTGACTAGCATTTGCTTCATACCAGACAGAATATAATGAGTATGCTCAACAGATAATCAAAAGAAAAGAAAATTCAACAAGCAAATATAGTAACAGATCAGTGTATAAAACCAGTCAGTATCTGGACTCACCACTATGCCACCCCAACCACAGCTGCCAAAACATAACGATTTAAACATTTTCTTCATTAAAATATCCACATAACATATAAACTATGGGTTGGTGAAGGCTCAGCAGGATGCAGTTGATCCCAGTAAAATACAGTCTGAAGTGGTGGGTACAGTCCAAAGCAAGTCAACAAAAGCTGAATCCAACCAAAAAAAGTCTGCTGTGCAACTTTGCCTGACAATTCAGTGTCAGCTTTTTGCTTCTACCATTTTGTATTAACAGGAAATACCCTGAAATAGTAATGGTTGACACTGCCTGAAAATTTAGACAAATGTACTTAACAGTAGTGCTCTTTCTTGATCTCCATACTGTTCATTAGTGGAAAGATGCCTCAATTCAAACAAAGCAGAAAGCAACAGGTGAAAATTATAAGCTATCCAGACTAACGAGGTTTGTAGCAGCATCACACTGTTCTATGTATATAAAATGTAATGAGTTAAACTCACTGGATAAATACAAGTTTCCCCTTAGGGCATGAAGGAAACTACAAGATGGGGAAGTACTACAGTAAGTCTCAACTCAATTTTAGGATTAAAGCCATTCTGAAGCTGAGGAGGTTGCTAGTATCCAGGAGTTTTGACTTGACTTGCTTGTAGCAGCTCACAGAGTGCACCAGTGCCAATATAAAGTTTCTTGCACTTCAAGCACCCACAAAAGGTTGCAAACTTTCTTCTGATATACAAGATTATAAAGGTGGGGGTGGAGGTGAGGGAGGAATCTAGTATATTACCTTTTCAGGAGTGGAAGTCAGAAACACTAGTTTATGTGTCTGGGCAAGGGCTGCTGCAGTCCCAGAGCAATACACGTCCCCTTCCACAATGGCTGAATCCAAGCAATTAAACTTGTGATCCCATGCTTCATGCTTTTTAAACTGTCCTCTATTTAGAAACAGTGACATTACAACTGCCATAAAACTCAGATTTCAGTGATTTCTTTTTGATGCAAGAGTCTTGACACTGCTTACAGATTCAAGCACTGACCTTCATTGCATTAGAAAAAGCATTAAGGAAAGAATTCACACCAAAAAAGGCACAACTTTTTTAGCCTTAAAAGAATAAATTACTTCTCACAAGAAGTAAAAATAACGTGATAATTAAAGAAGTTTGGTATAATTAGATGGAAGTGTACAAACTCATTAGAATTAGACCTAGAAAAATTACTTTTACACATATCCTCATACTTTGTAGCAATTATGGCATTCAACTAGAATAACAAGCATTCTGTATTCACTTATTGTGAAACTAATCAGCATTATTCAAGTACTCAAATGAACCCATACTTAATGTCAGGTTCCCATAGACAGAAGTGATCCAGTGTCCTCAGAGTGAGTGTAAGCAATCCTGAGTGCTTTATCATTAGTGCAACTTCAGAAACACCATTTAAAAACTGGGCTTGATCGTCTGAAGATCTGTATACAGATTTCCTACATACAGGTGGAAATAACTGTTGTTTAGATTGAGGAAACCATGGTGCACATTTAGAGCTGAAAATATTCTTCAGTACCTTTTTGCATCAAGGCTACAGAGTTATTTTACCTGTCTCCTATATGCTTAACCCAAACCACATACCAAAGTCCTAATTAAGTTTAACCTAGCCTGCTCTTGAGACCAGATACACAGAGTCCAGAGAGCACATCTTGCTCCATGGCCTCAGCATAGCGAAGTGTTGCCCTCTGTAAGACTTGGAAGGTACAACTGTAAGTCAGTGTGCAATAAGTGTTTGGATGGTCCACCCTTTGAGCGGCTCCTGCTAGACTGACTGTGCAGGATGTCTGTGGACTGTGGGAAGTGGACCTGGAAACATTTGCTGCTCCCACTTCCCATCAAGAACTTCCTGTAAACACACACGCACATATATACAACAGCACTTCAGAAGGAAGACCTTCAAAGGGAACCAACAACCAGATCACTCCTGTCAATATTTAAAACAGAGAAACCTGTACTGCCAGATCAGGCAAATCAAAACAAATTTAAAACAAACAAACAAAACAACCAAATAACCAAAAATCTCCAAACCCCACAAGTGTCTCCTTCTAGCTCCCTGCTCTAACCACCTCACCAGTGCCTCCTTGCCAGATTGGAATTCACACCTTTCCTGAAATAAGACAGACAGCAACAAAGGCTGCAAAGTTGCAGATATTTAAAACACAATGAAAAGTAATGAATTCCTTGGGGCATAAACCACCAGCTGTAATCTGAACGTGCCAGTGTCCATAGGTAACATCCACCAACTCCTTGCCAACTCAGTCATAAACCCTAGACAGACATTTAGCGTTTCCCTTCTCCCTTTCACCCTCATTTCTTCCAAGGCTGCAGCTCCTTCCCTACTTGGTGTGGAAAAGAGAGCAGTGCATTTAGAAGCCGATTTAGGAGGAATGCAGATAAGTGGCAACTACTTCTGCACAGCACATCTCTGGATTATCTCACATGCTCTAAACATTTGAGTACCCCAGCTACAATGGCAGGGGGTAACAAACAGCTCATGAACAGTTCCAAGCGTGGACACACACTGAAGTCACTGGTATCTCAGTTAAGAATCCCAGGAGGTGGTTATTTTTAGGTGGTCTAATGCACATGTGGGGAAAAGCAAATTCCTTTTGTTTCTTCTCTTATTATCGACAGCTCTGATGGCTTGCATAGGAATTTAAAACAATTGCTAAACATGAGATGAACATGCAAAATATTCGGCAGGTCCTTTACATTCCTGAGATTTGGAGTCCTACTTTACCTTCTCAGTTCTGAGTTTTTTCATGTTTTGAAATTTTTCTTTCCACATACAAAAACTTTAAGTGTTTTGTGTCTGCACTTAAATGAAAAATCAGATTTTTATTTGTATCATCTAGGAGTAGAGGCTTTTGGAAAAAAAATGTTTTCAGAATTAAGGGATAACCAATCACAAAATTTACTTCTCACCCTGTCAGATCTCACGCATCACAGACTGTACTCATTCATTTAGCTCCTGGCTCAGGCCATTTCTCACATTGCTATCCATTTTTCCTGACTCAGATGCTCCAATCACCCAGCCATGTCAGCTATGTGGAGTCCCAAATCTGGGAAGTAGATAGGCAAAGAGCTGCACTGCAGTCAGTGCCTCTCATCAGGAGATTCCTCTACTTAAAAGAGCTGGCTGCAAAACATATCTACTCTGTACTTCTCATTCTGAACCACACAAAACATGGCAAGAAAAAAATACAGCTACAATATAGGAGACAGCTCCAGGTTAACCAAGGCAATGAGCTCTGAGCTCTCTCTCTCTTTGGAGAGAGAGCTATCCTAAAATACTAGACAGAAATACATTACCTGTCATTTTTATTTTAAGGGTTAAAGAACATCGTGTCATTCCTTCAGAAGACATTATGCTCCTAACAGTAAATGTCACAAAAAGACTATGAATATGCAAGCAGTACACATAAAAGAATCATAATTCTGTACAAGACAACAGCCTCCCCACTCTCTTCATCGAGTGTTAAGACAGCAAGAAGGGAATTGTGAAAGTTCACTAAATGAAACAAATGGCAGCCTAGAACATGGGCTTGGATAAGGTGTTGTTATAAATTGTTGAATTTACAGCTGTTAAAGAAACACAGCACACTTTGTATGCAATACGGTTGCCTTTTTTTTTTTTTCTTAATATAATGCATGTTTGTTTCCCTCTTCATGGGCAAAATTAAATTATTGGGGCATATGTGTCAAATTTTCTTCAATTTAAGAGGAATGTGCTGCTCAATAATAGAAATCAAATAGGAAATGTAAAGTAGACCTGGCTTTAAGAACTCAGAGATGCTTTTGAACTAAGTCATCTTATAGTCATCAACAAATTTTAGCTGCAACCTGAGTTAACTCAGTTCAAGGTCACCAGTTTTGGAATGGGGGGGCAGAAAAGGATCTTCTGGGTCATCAGGCCTACTCCCATGCTATTGCAAGCAACTGTGTCATACAGTCCTGTGCTAGAACATTTCACATTCCAGATTAAAACTGGTATGGTTTCCTGCTTCCTCTGCTCCTTCTGGAAGCCTGCTCCAGGACTCATGTCTCCTGTAGCTGGAATGCTGTTTCTGATTTGCAAACTACATTTAAGTCATGGACAGCTACAACTAAATTGTTTTGCAGCACTACCATTTCTGTGTTTAAGCAGCTCTTCCTCCTTGTGCTCACTGCCAGCCACACATTTTTAGAAAGCAATTGGACCTCTGCATCTTCATCTTGCAGGCCTGTAAATATGCACTCCCAAAGCAACTGGACTGCATGTTATCATCCATCTCATTATAATCTGGCAGGCAGCAGAAGATTTTAAAACGTTGGCAGTTCAGTGTCTAAATTCTGCTGAATGTCACAGAACCAGAGAGCAAAGCCCACAGATGACATGCCCAATAGCAAGGCTGAAAAGGTAAATCAGCTTTCTTGGTCCATTCTAATTCTGGTCTGTCTACCAAAACCAACTCTACAGTGAGCACTAGTTCAGACAGTGATTTGAAACCCTCCTGCAAACAAAGGGACTGGAATAATTTCACACTGGCTAGTGAACCTCCATTAAATGACAGCGACTTATACCTGCAGTTGTGGGGCTAAAAGGCAGCTCCTGCTTGAGCCATCAATCTCCTGCTCTGCTACAGACAAAGGGCTTGGAAAACGTCTGTCCGGAAGGCTGCTTGACATAGAGTAGACAGAAGAGTAACTTCCCACACAGTGCATCACTGGTTCACTCTGGATAAACTAACTGCTCTTATCAGAAGCCCTACAGTCAAAAACATTTCTTCTCATGACAATAAATTTTAAATACATTGCAACTGGGCTTTGACTTCCTCCTCAGTATGGCATGATTGCCCCATTTTTTGTAAATGATGGCTGAGATAATGGCCCCAGTAGCTGTGGTCCACAAATCATTTTTGTCTGCTAAAGCAACAGATGCCTTCGTGCCACACCCATACATGCTCGAGAAGCTCACAGGAATATTTTAAAACTTCAGAAAGAAAAAGTAAGAATTCCCAGTATATTTCAAACAAAATTGTATATTGTCTTAAGCAGGAGAGACAAGGCAGAGCATATGAGAGCAGCAGAACCTGAGATTTCTGCTCAAATTTGTCTGTGATACGTATTCTGTCTCATGGACAGAAACACTTTACAAACAAGCTGATGTACACATCCTATCCAAGAGAGCTCACTGTGCACAGTTCTCAGGCTACCAGCACCAGAGGGGAAGCTGTAAACGATTTAACAACATACTGCGACCTGGAACCATTCAGGACAACTAAGACTCATACAGGAATTTGGGTAGGGAGCACATTAACTACAGGAATTGGGATTTACTTATTTAAAGGGTAATTAATTCAATGACACCAGATTTACCTTTCTGCAAAAAGGAAATCTTTCAGGCAATCTGCAATGACCACACCTAGCCAAGAGGGTGATGGCTTTATACTTCAGCTGAAAGAAACAGAAGATTCATTGAGGTCAAGCTGTTGTGAGACTACTATTAAGAACTGTGCAGCTGCAGTGCTTTGCATATTGAACCTAACTCTCTGTGCACCTCTGATGTGGGGCCACTTGTGCCTTTGCAGAACAATTGCTGTAAATAAACAGACCCAAATTCCAGAAGCCTTAATTACGTGTAACAATGGATCCATTCAGCTGACTGCAGGGTTGAGAGACAAACACTACATTGCATTTATTACAGTGAATGGCATTCTATAAATACGATCATCTAAACAACATCCAGCAGCTTCTCTTGCATGATTTTGTATAACAGAGACTACAAAGGCTTCCATCACCTCTGTCACACACACTCAGACAGTAATGTAGCAAGTAAGACAAAGTTGCATTGAGTAGAAATACCGTATTGAGAAATAAAATATAATACATATGTATAGAATATATAGAATATATATATAAAATATATATATAAGAAATATCGAGTAGTCAAATTATTGACTAGTGTCACAAAGTTTAAATCCAGATTACAAACATTTCACAAAAATAAGGATAAAAAGAAGATTCTGATGCACTCTGACATGCATACCAGATGCTTTAATGCTACAGACTACTATATACCATGCCAGACACATCCTGAGTTTCCTAGTTGTGCAAGACAGAGGAATTGCACAGGCATTAGTGAGTGCTGACTGTGGCAACCACACTGAAAATTAATTTTTAATTATGACCTCTGCTAGCACTGGCTGTTTTGAAGCTCTGCACACTCACTCATTAAGCAACAGCTAACACTTTTCAAGGTATGCCAGCGATATTGCTATTTTATGCAGAGATGGAAAATTTAGGTCTCTGTTCTATGCAACAACTGGAATCAGCTGAGCTGTCACAGTTTAACAAGCTGGTTGTATGAGTCTTACAGGTTGCTTTTTATATTTTGAGAATGGGCAAAACCTGTTTGAGAAGTGCTCTCATGTACACACAACTGCAATGACCTCCACCAGCAAACCACATACAACTAAGTCTAGCCAGCCTGTACGGGCAGCCAGGCATACAATACTTCCAACATTCCTTTGACAAGCCTAAGGAAAGTTGAAGTTAGATAGGGTCATTCTCCTTAGCCTTTGCCAACCTGGAGGCCTTGGTGCACTATAAAAATTGCCAAGGAACTCATTCATCTGCCTAAGTATCAGGTGCAAATGGTCCCAGCAAAACTCAGATTGATGGTCACTACCACACATTCAAACCCAGATGGCAAACCCATGGCTATCAGGTAATTCAGGCCAGAGTGCTGGCCTAGCCTTGTTGGAATGTGCTCTTTTAAAGTCACCCACACACTAGAACAAAGAACATAGTGAAGACTCCTCTTACTCTACTGAAAATGCTTTGAGAAAACCAGTGTTGTGTTCATCAACAGTTTGACATTCTAAACGTCTCCAAAAATAGCAGAAAGTCCCTTCACTTCTTCCTTTCACTCTGAGTCCTCCAGCCTGAGGTGACCACATTCACATACTGCCATACTGCAATCAACTCCACATCCACTCTCACCATTTTCCTTTTAGAATCTGCCTCTGAGGCTTTCAATTGCTTTGTCCCAGGAAAGCTGCCAGGAGAAAGATCCAGTCACTAGGGTGAGAAGGCAAGAACCTGTCCATTTCCCTTTATGAGAACACAAACATATTTAGTGACTACCTTGGTATCTCCCCTTTTTTCAAGCATCATCTGGAAATACCTATTGAAATGAAAGAAACAACCTGAAAATCAGTGTGTACTGCCTCACTTACAGTGCACATTAGCATGTGTCAATGTCATGTAAAGCCCTGGGAGTTCAGCTCACAGCAGCTCCAGGAAGGCTAGCTTTGACTAATTGTGCCTAAAAAATACATTCATATCCTTACCTTGACTCAGACTTTTCAGTTAATGGAGCCATTTTCTTAGTCTCTTTCACTCCACACGAGGTATAAAAGAGTTAAGGAAACTTTTCACTGTTACCTAGACACTTGGCTGCAGAGGTGTAACAAGAAATTTGTGGAGGCATCTCTGTTTCTCTCTGTCACCCTTAAATACTTTGCTCCTCCTACTGCTGTGCTTTAATTAGCCAGTTGGTTCTTAGTCACATCATCATGTCACTAGACTTGCTCACCATCAGCCACCCCCACTCAGCCTGCCTGTCAGTCCCCTGCCAGTGTCATTACAAAAAACAGTGGCTCTTCCTGCAGCTCTGGAGCTAGGGAAAGGAAAGAGAGTTTGGAGGTGATAGTCTGTTGGTAGCATGGGTGAAGAACGCGCTTCAGAAGGTAAGTTTCAGGCTGATCTTGGAAATACTACAGCACAGGGAAAGTATTTGAAAAATCACTTTTAAAAAAGAAGTATTTTATTAAATCAGGCAGCATCTGCTTGTCAAGGAAGGAATATTTTCATTAGCATTGCACAAGGCAGATCGCATTTCAATGTGCAGCAGCCAGTGGGGCAGCTAAAGTTTCTGCATTTGGCAGCTGAGATTTGTAGCATAAATACTTGTTACAAAGGAGAACTCATTACTTGCATGGCTGTTACACATTATATGCCACTCCATGGGCATAACGACAGGCATCAAAGGAACTTTAAAGCCACAAGTCATACTAAAGTTTTCCTAGAGGAGTCGTACTGACGTTTTCCAGCCTCAGACTTGCACTGGTGCAGCTGACAAGCCAGCTCTTACAAGAGTGAGGATACACATTCCCAGGCCTGGGCAGCCTGTTGGTAAGGAGTAGCAGCACAGGATAACCTTCCACCATGAATGCCAATGGAACAAGTGATTAGGACCAAGACCTGAAATCAGATCCTGTAAGTGGGCTCATATATGGCCAAGCTATAGCTTAATAGTGGAAATAATTTGAAGGCTACCCTCAAGTGTCTAGGTACTGTCACCACATCACAGCAATCAGTGCACCAGCACTGATGGCTTTCATGACTGACACTGTCTCTGCCTGCAACCTATCTCAAGATTTGGATTCTCAGATACTCACATTCAGGCACCGACCTGCTGCTCCCATATTCACAAAATGAAAAAAAAAGTACTGAAAATGATTGCAAGGTGAGCATACCAGAACTGAAACAAGACCTAGAAAGTAACACAGATGGCAAGAGCTGCTGATTGCAGAAGAGCACAAAGCGAAGGTTACTGTGTGGGTCACCACTTACTTTAAATTCAGATTCTTTCAGTAAAATGTTCATGAAGGACACAGAACAAAAGTCCCCAAATACCTACACACTTAAACCCATGCTGATGCACTTTGAAATGCTGAGACGCTGTCAGCAACACAAGCTCTCCTTTACCCTCCCCAATACACCTTTTAGCACCCTAATACTTCTCACCAAATGAAATATTCAATTATTAGCCAGCATAGGCACAATTCTGACTTGGTATTCTGGCTAAGAGTCCAGAAGAGGTTGGAAAGTACTGGTCTTACTTCATTTAAGACCAATCCCACACATCAGTGTGAACACACTACCAGCAGTTCTAATTAGAGGGCCCTCAAGCCCACATTTACTACCACGTCTCAAAAGACTAAAGCTGGGGAGCTTGTACCTAGGGTTTTAGCTTCATTTATGCCAGCAGACATCAGAGATTATTCGGAAATTGCAAGTCTGGATCTAGGTCTTAGACTTCAGCTGCTTTATAAGTCAGATGTATTTGGTTTGGGTAAAGAAGGAAGAGGGTTATTTCAGATACATAAACAATCAAAATGAAGGATGATATAGAACCCAGTATCTTTTGAATGGTTGGACCCTACTGTCTTCTCAAAGAAACTCAACACCCACCCCTCTCCCCTCACCCCAAAACCAAAACCCCAACCCAACACCAAACCAACAAACAAACAAAAAATCCAACTCCCCAAACCCTCATGCTGTTCTCAAGAACAAACAAGAAAAGCCAACAAAAAAGCCCACAACGTTGTCTAAAGCAAGCTGTGCAGTCATCACCAGCTCTGATTACTAGAAACATAATTGGTTATAAAAATCTCCTTCACCACCAGAAGATAAACTTCTTGTTCTTCTTCAGTTGGAGGCTGGACATCATGACAGTGTGTCATCTGAAAGCCCTGCTGGCTGTGTAGCAGGAGTTTATAAACAAGCCTCCATGAGTTTATCTTCAGGTATTAACAATGACTGCAACTGAAATGTCAAGAGACTAGAAATCATACTGTAAAAATACCTGAAACTTACTACTTCTTTTATGCCACCCCAATATGCCATGGAGCTAGGCTTTCCAGCCATTGGAACACGCCAGAGAGGTGCTTGGAGCACGTAGTTCAGAAAAGGTGGCACTTCTAATAGATCCAGGAGATGATAAGCAAAAGTGATTAAAATTACTTGGTTCTGCAGATGGAGGAGAAAGGCAAATAAAGTTACATCATGCTTGTACTCATAGTTCAGATCCCTCTTGAGTTCAGGGATTTGAACTACAAAACTCAAGTCAAGATAATGTGCTGCTGCTAGAGTTCCACCCAGTACCATGAGCAAGCACAAACTCATTCATTCAGCGTCCTCGCCCTGCTGGGCTGGAGCTTCTGCTTTGTTACAAAAGAGCCACACAGGTTCTGGTTAGGACAGTTTTGCAGCACCCCTCTGCTATCAGAGATGAGCCTTAGCTTGCCCCAAAGCTCCCAACACCCAGATCCCCTTGGATGCCTCAGACTTGAGTCTGAACTCTGTAGCTCAGTCCTCCCTAACTGAAAGCTACAGGAACCAGTATTCACTACAGAATGAAATACTGCTGCTAGCATCCCCTACAGTCTGACAAAGGTAACTGCACAAGAACTCAGGATGCACTTACAGCTGAATCTATATGGCATGAAGGAGTTCAGACTGTCAGCAAAGACTGAGCAAAAGTCCTTGCAAGGGTGTACATACATCTTTTAAGAGCTCTAGATAGGAACTTAATTTGCCAGTAGGAGCTAGTCCACGGGCCACAAGAGGCTAGCAAGAGACCCTTGTAACAATAATGTGTTTATTAATCCAGTGAAAGTGTACAGAGAGAAGAGCATAGACTGCAAAGCAAACTGCTAGAGAATGTTCTGAAATGGCTGAGAACAGCAAATACAAAGCCAGCAAGATGGCTTTCTTGTTGAAGACCAAAGAACTGTCCTAGCATCCCTTATGGATGCTGAAAATAAGGAATATGCTGTAGGCTGCTGATATGAAACTGAAAAAAAAAACCTCTCTGGTACAATCACAGTTTACCAGGACTTGGGATCTACAGCATCTTAAGGGAGACTTCTGTTGCTGTCTTTAACTGATTGGTGAACTCAGAAGGAGCTGGAAAGCACTGCCTTGCACCAACAGGAGCTCAGAGCGATCAGTTGTTTAGCAATCACCTGAGTAGCAGTTTCTACCTGCTCTCACTGATCTGCTGACCTATTTAAACTCTCATGCATAGAACATATAAACTCACCTATCTCTCTTGAATAGTTTGCTGACCCCAGTGCACAAAAGACCAGATATATATGACACTTTAGGGGAAAATCTTATGGCTCAGCTATTCTTCCCCCAATTCAAAGGAAATTAATGGCATGCAATCAGCAAAACATGCGTTCTCATCTGAACATAAGCATCTCCAGCCCTCTGCACCCTGTACTGCCACTTACACTCAGGCAAACTGGAAGCAAAACTTGTATGGTATGATTTGTAGCATATATACCAAACAGGGGCATGGGACATAGGATTATGCTCAGTGATCAGGAGATTGTGTATGGCTGGAGAACCCATGCTCTGTTCTTTTACTACAGAAGACCATCAGTGACACTGCCTACAAAGTTTTGTTTACACCGGAGCCATCTTTACTGATCAAACAACACCTCATTCAACAAACAGCACCACAGTCTGTGAAGGTAACAGAGTACAGCCCAATCAATATTAAAAGCTTTTGTAATGCCACTATCTGCTTAACAATGCTTTTAACCTTTGTGCTGTAGAGCTGAAGCTAATCTTAAGATATAGTCAGGACAAAATTTATCTCCTATATGGAATGCAAGTAACCTAATTTTTGTAAAATTCTCTGATTTTATATATATAGATATCAGTTTCAAAACACTCAGATATTTAGGATAATCTTTGGGGCAGTGCCAGGCTTACTGCCTCTTCCAATGGCAGTGATTTAGTAGGTTTTTTGGGGTAAAAAAGTTATGAGTGCAGTAAGTAAGAAAAATAGTCAAAGCAGCAAGGAAAATCCAGACTGTGCTGTCTTCATTTCAGTATTTTCCTGCAAGACTTTTCAGTGAACCCTAACTGCTCAAGCAACTGAATATTCACAGCTGATCCTCTGCCCTACAGGAACCAGAACTAAAGATCCAAAAGAAGCAACATATCTTCCAGTAGACAGGCTGTCCCAGCAGTTTTGCCCAATGTACTTGGTATGTGTGACACTACTAAGCAGAAATCTGGCCAAAAATACCAGGCTGAGAAGCAGTTTGAATTTGCCTCTAACTTGGCCAGCCAGCTGGAATTAACTACCTAAATTAGTAACTACGAAAGCTAACGTCTCTAGGAGTTAACGAGTCCCTCAGACTATGGCTGCCACAGTTCTGAAGGCCTCACTGACTTTAAATCTGTCCTCCAAGAGCAACACTAGGGTACAGGTGTATTGAGAGGAAATGTGCCGAATCTCTTCAAGAAGACAAAACAACAAGCTGATCTTCCTCCTCATCCCCTCCCACCACACTAACATTTCTTGTCAGAATAAAGAAACAACAACTGAATGACTAAGTAATGGTAATAACTACTGCTCAGTGCACTGTTGGGCTCTGATAAAATTCTTCTTGGCCTCTAACCACAAATTAAAAATAAATAAATAAATAGATCCACCATTTGGAGAGGCAGGAGCGGCCTTACTAGCATCAGTACAAGCCTTAGTCAAGATGCTCCTGGGTCATTGTCTTTATTCACAAAGTCCAGACCCTTCACTGTGGTGACCTGTAATGAAGTAAACAAAGATACTGCCCATCAGGCCATGAACTGCTCCCATGACACTTTATGACAAAAGTTCCTTAGTCCCCTCAAAAAAACACAGCTGTACAGGCCTTGGGGAACATTCACCTCTGGAGGTTCAGGAGTGTTGGAAGATACTGACTGCCCTGTACTGAACAGGCAGAAGCTGTGAACAGATTGGGAAGACAATAAGAAAAACAGTTGAAACACACTGTCCCTTCCAACATCTCTGCCTCATCGGCTCTCCATCTGTATCCAAAAGTTCAACAGAAAAAATGAAAATCTCATCTTCCTTCTCTCTATAAACTTACTGTTACTGTTCTGGTTTCTGGCACAGTGCTGCACCATTTAAACCTCTTTTATAGTCTAGGATGGGCAGAGCTGATGTGATCAGCTAGATGGAACCAAAATTACATTCTGGGCAATGCCTTCCTCTATAAGACGTCCTGCTCTGCGCCTCAAGGGCAAGCAGTGAAAGGAAGATTTGTTGCACCTCACAGTGGCCTGAGTAATATTCACTTGAAGCAATGGATTTGAAAACTGAATAAACCAGCAGCTACTTACCAGCCCTCGGAAAACTGGCCATGAGTGAGAACAGCAACTCTTTAGCAACCTCTGCATGGGATGTCTGTATGAACTAAGAGCAGATTTTCTCTTTTACAGGAAAAACAATTAGAGAACCTTGGATCTACTTGGTAGCATTTTCAATACTTTATCTACCACACTTATGACAGCAAAGGGCATAGTCAATATTTCCCCAATGGTTTTTCATAGACATAGTTTGTTTCCTGGTGCACTGGCTACATATTTTCCCTTTCTGTGCCTTTGGTCCAGCTTGTCAGGCCTGGAACTGTTTTGTCTCCACTAAGTGCCAGATGCCTGGAGTAAAGGTCTGGGATGAATAACCGATCTGCAGCATGCACTGCAGGTCACATTAAAAACCAGCACAATGGCTTAATTAGACCTTAAAAAAACAATAAATCAAATATCATGGTTTACAAGCACTTCCCTGCATTCCCACATGTCTCCATCTAAAGGAAAACAGCCATCAGACTACAGAAAAGCAAGTAATTTCTTCCACAAAAAAGCTAACGCAAAAAGGAGCCATTTAGAGTTCTACTTAACTATTCTCCTGTACAGGCTATCTAGGCTATATTCAGTCCTATGTACTTCTTAAAGCACAAATATGCCATGCACTGATGTTGGTTGACAGACAGTAGGACTGAGCAGGCACTGCTTCCTTCAAGGGAAGAAGGAAATGAGATATCATCACTTGGTTCATGATATAGCTCAGACTATAGTGCGAGTGTGAAGGACTACGGCTCCCAGGAATGCCTCCAAGAACCAAGGCTTCTTGGAGATGCTCTTTCTCCAGATCAATGCCTGACTGCATCTTTCTGGCTGGATGAGAACCAGCTATTGCCTTGCCTTCTCTCTAAAACAGCCAAACTTTTGTAGGTGGAGCTTCCCTCTTTTTTGCACCCAAAGCACGGGATCTCACTCAGGCATAGTGCAAAATGGCCCATCTCTAGAAGAGACCAAGTAATTGTGTCAGTTCAGCGGTAGAGTCAGTGTGATTCTGCTTATAAGGTAGCATGAGGAGAATGACAAAAAAAAAGCTCCCAACAGCTTCTCTAGCTTCCTCTCCAGGAACCTGGATTTTCACCCCTCAGAGGAGAGTGGTTCATAAAAGATACAGCACAGTAAGGCTGACAGGAGCCTCCACATGTTCAGCATGCAAAGTACTGATGCAGCCATACTGGAAGGGCTCTGTATGACCAAAGAAGAGAGAGATAGGCAAATTGTCAAGAACCACAATGTCAGTATGGATGTGACTATGGCATGGAAACAAATATCAGATACAGTGTTATATGGGAAAGGATGATCAAACAAAGCTGAAATCTGAAACCACTGGAGCATAGCGCAGATGAAAGAGAGGGTGCGAGACAGGAGCAACTGCTCCCCTGATGCTTTCAGACTTTTTAGAAACAAAGAAATAGCCCAAAAGAGTTGTATTTGTAATTTCTAGGATACTGCTGATTTGACAATTGCCTTCCTGATCATGAGCATGCCCCATATCAAGGTAAAATGGTGGTGTTAAGAACTTGACATGTGAGCCTCAACCTTTGCTTCAATGCATAGTTCTTAAGATTGAGGGGCTTTTGCTCAAATAATATCAAACCTTATCTTAGAGATGCCAAGTTTCTTTCAAATCCAAGACCTAATCTTAGATCAAATGGTACCAAAGACCTCACACCATCTCTTCTACATAAAACAGCTTTACTACTATTGTCATGTCTGCAGCTACCCTAACTCCAGCCTAGTAGTCTCTTGGTGATCTGATCTTATGTCATCAACTCCATAGTTCCCAGCAAATCCTGATCCCAGTCCAAAGCTTATCTGTTCTAAATATTCACGAAATCAAGTCACACATCCAAACATTCACTCCAAATGTAACCCAATAGCCTTGTACAGATAAGACAATTCAGCTCACTACTGCTGTGCAGGAATGCACTAGTGTCAAACCTGGATTTGTAGCCTGTTCAAGGCCAATTGCTAAATTTTGGTCCTTAACCTAAAACCCACCCTCACTCCAATTCCAAAACCTCACTACCTCCAAGTTTCTGACCTAGGCTAAGGCATAAAATATTTACTCGCACAACACCAAAATAAGCAGAAAAGAATGTAACAAATGCAGATAATAAACATGGAATATATCTGATGGTGGCAAATGTCAACTTAATCCTTGCTGGGACTGCTATGTTTTATCTAATCTAGCCATGATTCACCACAAAAATAGTACTTGGAGCTTGATCCTCTGGCAAGAGGCTCACCTACCAAAACTCCCTCCATATAATAGAGCTCTCATCTATATGTAGCTTTCCTTTTGTGCAACCAAGGTAGGCCACTACTAGGAAGGAAAACTCCATCACTGCAAGTGACAAAGATAGAATTTTGATGCCCCCACCCAGGTCAGGATGAGCTCTCCCAGTGACATGCTACTTTCCCTCTCCTTCAGGGTACTTACAACTGTCAGCTGGCTGAATTCTTCAAGCCCAGTTTAGAAGGACAGGAACTTCTGATAGTGTCTTCCACTCCTTTTTCTTTTCATATGCAAGTGCTACGTAACAGCACATACCTACAAAAATCAAAAAGGAAGAAAATGTTTCTAGTGCCAGTAGTTCTGCTGTCTAACACAATTACCAAGGGGACTGTACTAAAGCCATCAGCCATTCACAGAAATAATGTTACTTTTAGATGATGCAATTCCTTCTGCTTACCATGCAGGAAGCATTGCTAGTATAAACGGCAGCCTGACCAGATCTTCATCCTAGTATACCTGATGTGAGAACCAACATGAACAGTTGTCTCCAGGGAAGGCTGAAACCATATCCGTTTTCCTGCCTTTCTGCCAGAGATTCCCCAACATCAAGCAGCAAGGACAGCCAAATAGCACAAATAGTCATGACTCCCTACAACCTACAGTCTGTTTACTAATGCAGATCACTGCTGACTTCAGTTTAGTTTAGTATACTAGTCTGCAAAATGCAGAAAAAGTGAGTATACATATTGCACAGCTATCCCTGGTGCACGAATAGGCTTGTCCAATACAGAGCCTAGCCTGAGAACTAGGGGTAGCAACAGCCACAAAACCTAATTCCTGGCTACCAGGAATAAAAACTCTCAACAACAAAGGCAGGTTAGACACATACTAAGAAGCATACATCAGGTTGCCTTCAGACAAATTCTTCATCTAGGGTACCCAGCTCGACAGACAGCCACAGAGGACAATTTTTAGGTTTTTATTGCATTGATGGTTACTAAATATGACTGTTTAACTCCAGTCCAATAATAACTCTAAATGGTTAATTTGGCATTGATTCAATAGATGGCTGTACAGCTTCATTTCACTTAATAATATTAACAGCAGTCTGGCTTTAGCAAGATGCCTTTGCAGTTTGATTTATAAGGTAAGTATTGACACTCCTCAACTTTAATCATAACATTTATCAACCTGAACTAGTCAGCCAGTCACTCTAAGCTCCCTTGGCGCTGTGTGGAGAGGAGGGTTCTTCCAGAGGGCAACCCAGCCTCTCTCTACTTCGCCTTCTTCATACTCCTCTGTATTGAACATCTTAAAAAAAAAAACACTTGAGGAGACTAACTAGTAAAGCTTAATGCCTGCGCTGGATGACTGAACAAATCTTTACGTGTGTTTTATTCTGTCTCTGAGGGGAGTGGAGTCACATTTCTTTTAACGAGCAATGTAAGACCAGTACTCCCAAGGGCCTGCTACAACCAGCCTGTCAGCCCACAAACCTTATCAGCTATATGTCCTTATGACAGTGCAGGTGGGGCATAAACATGACATGGAGAAAATGGTGCTCAGAGGTAAAAGCCCTCAGAATACGCCCAAGGAGCTCCAAAAATATGTTGGTTTTATAAGCCTGAAGACTTTTTTTTTTTAAGACCTGCTAATAGCCCAGACAACAAGCCTAGAAGAACTAGATTAGTTTTTCAATGAGGCTTGAATAGTCCTTGCGAAACACAAGCTAAAACAAACTAGAATTTTCTGTCCACTACCGTCTAGTCATTTCTCATTTTCCTACAAAGAAAAAAGGATCAGTCAAAGGATGCATCTGAAAGGCTTACTGCTAGTACTTGGAAGAAAATTTCCCGTGAAGTTGTCCGGAGTATACTGGACAAGAGAGCTACTATTCCAGCAGTGAGGTCAAGCACTGCCTTTGCTGTGACATAAGAAGCTGCTCTGCTGGCATTAAATACGGTTTGTTTGCTCTCTCAGCCTGCCCTGTCCTTGCAAGTTGGCAAAAGGCTAAAGCTGGCCAAAGTCCCAGCTACCATAAGCTGCCCAAAGCAGAGAACTCATTACTCATCACAAGGACTAAGAGCTATGTTGAGAGGGGTAGGTGAGAGCAAAAGTCACTAAAAGCAACTAACAGAAACTCCTCTGTTGCTTAGAGTTGTTATAACTGTGGCTTTAACCTGGCATGTGCCCAGGGAGTTTAGCATGACATGGGAACAGGCATGGCAGTTATGTCTGCTCTGTGTCCCGGTCTAGAAGCGACAGCTAAGCATTCAACCTTTCTTCTTGAAAATGTGCCCTGAATGAGCTCCTGAAGGACCACAATGAATTTTGGTTTGGTTTGGTTTTGCTTGTTTATTTTTTAATGAAAAAGAAAATGCAGGATTCACAGAAGGATTCTGTTTGGACAAAATTTACAGCTACTGCTGTTAGTGACAAAACCTTTTCTTCCTGTCAGTGACAGCAAAAATAGGGCAGTCAACAGCACCAGCAATGAAGGACACTGCCACAAAGTTTTCAACATTTTTTAATTTAAATGTTGTTGGTCTTCATCTGTGTTCTAGCTTGGTCTGCTCTTACAGTTTGATTTCCACTATAACAGTAAAGTCTTCTGACAGAGTTTCCACTGAATAATACAAAAAGTACTTGGACACTTTCTGCATAAGCAGCACACAGAACCCCTGACAGTGACTGAACTGCTCAGAAAGCTTACAAAAAGCAGCATACAACAGGATCAGTGCTCCCACATGCAAACTTTGAATAAATGTAACAGGTTAGTGCTGGTATCAAGCAAACTGAGGAGAGAAACAAGAAAGTCACCACAAAACAAACTAACAAAACCACAACAAAGGGCTTTCCAGAATTATGTGGAAATGGGAATAATGAAAAAGAGGGGATGAGCCTAAGCACAAAAGTACCAAGGTTCACATTTTAACAGACATGTTTTCTGGAGGCTGCCCTATTCATGCTGAGGGCTGATATACTGGATGAAAAATACTACAGTAGCGCAGAATCAAGCTACCTAGCTCCTTCTCCCTTTCTCAGATCATCACCCAGTAACCTAGCATGTCTTAAAAGGGCTGAACACAGGCCACACTCAAACTGCATCCCCACAGAGAAACGGCCACTGCCACGAACAAAAAGAAGAGGTGAAAAAAAGGAAAAAAATCCTGGTCACAGTGGTCAGACATGATCCAGCAAAACAACCCTACATGTACATTTGTGAGCCCTGGCACCTAGTCACAACTAACTCACAATTGGCATGGACATCAGCTCAGCATGCTGATATTCTTGCATTAATTTTCCACACTTAGCAGCTTGATCTCAAATACAACCAAGTAGACAGCACAGCTTCCAGTACTCCCCATAGGCAGCAATGGAAAACACTGTCCAAGTCATCTCACACCTGAACACAACAGGAGGGCAGCAGACATACACACAGAGTCTCAAGCTCAATAACTGGAGGTGCCAAGCAAAAGAAACAGAAGAGTTCCACATTGTTTTCAAGGTAAAAAGAGAATGGGGCTGACCTTTCTTGACTTCACCATGGTGTTTGTAGAAGGCACTGAACTACAGAATCAAAGTACAATGACAATGAAAACATAATCAAACACATCAGTGTGAGGCCAGCTTTGCAAAGGAAAAGCAAAGGGTCAGGAAGAAAGAAAACCAACAAACAGTATTATGATTTAAAGGCCATTCAGAAAACAGTAACTTTAGGCAGCTCTGTAAAACTGGCAAGATAAAAATATTATTATTTTTCCATTGTCCACATAAGAACAGACAGCTCCCTTTCCATGGAATTTTAAATTGACAAGTCAGATGAAGAGAAAACAGATGCATGGATAAGAAGTGATTTGAGGTAGTCACATAACGCCAGAATCAATGCCAGGAAGAAACTGTAGCTCCCATTTGCCAAGCACGTTATTTTCATTGGTAAACTGCCTCTAAGTCTGGAAATCAACACCCATCTTCTGAAGGTGTTCCCATTGAAAACTGCTTGACATCATTCTGCCTTTTGGAGGTTACCACTTTCCTCACTGCTTTTATTAATAGTATCCATGTAAGCACTCCATAACCTGCAGAAGGCAGAATTCATCAAGTTAAACTGAGCTCATTTATTTTCTCAATGCTGATCAGACAGTGCTCATATGCAGTCCTCAGCTGGCAAAGCTACAAATCAACCACTGGTGTTAAGTATAGCAACAAACAGCACTGTGGAAGGGAGGACAAGAGTCCCTGTCTTCAATCTGAGCAACTGTTTGCTAAGTTGATGCTTGTCCTTGGTCTCAGATACGGTTATAGTCTTGCATTCTGGATGTCATAAGACTTGTGATTCAGATAAGAGCTATCAACGGATCTTTCAAAGAAAACCTTATCTGAGCCATGCCATCTTGCAAGTTCTAGCTTTTAAAGTATCAAATACAACTAAAACTACATCCTCAGCTAGTGCAACAGAGATCATATTCTGGTAATATTTTTGCTAAAACCTATTAATAATAATGCTGAGAATTAGACTATCATTGCTAAGCCATCTAATGCTATAGGCCTTTGGGTAGCTTATTAGATTTTACCAAACTATTTGTATGCAATCGGTATAGATTGCTTAGGGGCAAATGGCCAGAATTCAGCCTGTATCTGTGGACTGGAGTGACTCACATAACATTGCTTTGGATCAACAGGAAGAATGAAGAGCACAGTGATGCCGCTACTAAACTACATGCCAGGCCAAATCCTACAAAAGCATGTGATTCCCAGTGATTTCATCAGAAGAGGTACAAATGCATTCCAGGGTAGATCTTGATCTCTAAGAACTGCTTTATATTTTCTCCAATATAAAAAAATACCTCTACCAACTGGCAGACGCTTCATCCCAGCAAGCTTATGTAAACCCGCTAGTGGCTTTCATCACACATTGCTCAACAGACATAACCCATACCGCATGTGACCTCCAAATGCAAATTCCTTACATGGACTACTTGGGTTCAGCTGTGTTGAGAAAACAATGTCAACAGATAACAGATTAGCTCAAGCTGCCTCCTCAGAAAAAGAAGTTCTTGGTACTGCTGAAATTCATCTTTCAGGTTTGTTCAGCGCATGCCCAAACGTCTAATTCTACCTGCCCAAATGAGTCAGCAAAAAATATTTCACCTCTCTGTCAACACAGTGCAGGCAACGTAACTTCTTCACAGCAAAGGCAATGCACGCCATTGGGCAGCAGTATCAACCTGGTGCAAAGCATTCCCTTCTTTGTTCAAATGTGAATCTTTCTGGTTGGCCATACCAGCAGTGCTTTTAAGAGAAAGATTTCCCAGAACCACCTGATATATACCAATAATATACCTTCCTCTGCAAAAAAAACATCATGTAGGCATGCAGGAAGCTGGAGAGAATGACTGGCAGCAGCTGTCAGACTACCTCAGAGTTTAAGAACACATCTGCCCACAAAGGGAAAAGGGGATCTGTGCAGAGGAAGTATCCTAATTTCTCAATGCTTCTTCATCTCCAATTCAAAGCTGAGGACAGGAATAAACAGAAAACAAACAAACACTGCAAAATAAAAGAATAAAGTCATGATGCATCTTCATGACAATTGCAGAGAACCAAGCTTGTAGATCGACACTGATCCACTCACAGATTTGACCCATAAGAGGCAATTTCAGTGATGTGCAGTTGCTTACCCCTACAATCTATTGGTTACCGCTTGAAAGGAAAACCCATATGTCTCTAGCATGTAGAAGGTAAGAGGGAAAAACAACACTGCAGCGATGCCACAACTTAGGGCACATTGTCACTTCGTTGCCGTTTTCCATTAGCTAATATTGTCAGCTCCACAGAGGTGAGATATGACTTACCTCAGAGTAATACCATCCAGATAAAGAGGTTACTCTCAACTGACCCCAACCTAAGTGAGATTAGAGTCAACCCCTCCCCATGCCACCTCTTTCATCACCTCTATATTTAACTGCAGATTAACTCATTTCCTCTTTCCACATGTGAGATTAAAGTGCACTGAGTGCTGTCAGATCAAGCAGAGCCTCAATGCATCTTCATGTAAATCACCACTTAGTATATGTATTACAGCACATTCAGGAGGAGTATGAGTCACACACTTGATGCTCACAGAATTAAACACTTGCTTCTCAAAAAGAAAAACTGGCAGACAGCCCAAGCCCCAAAATAGGAGGAGATACCTCCAATTCTAATCTTCCCCCATCTGTTACATAAATCTTAAAGGCATAAGAAGTGCCACTATTTACCAATGTGATTGAATGAAATGTGGGTCAGTGACCAAGGCAAAGGGTCAAATACACAGTGACTTGGCCTCCAGACACCATGTTGATTACACTTCTCTATGCAGAAACAATAGCCTCTCTTTCCAGAGAGAGTCAGAAAATAATGCAACAAAATCTCAATGAGGTCACAATCAATGCATTTTGTTCAAAAAGACTGAGAACTGTGTGACTGCCTAGAAAAAAAACAACCAAACAAAGCAGGGATGGGGGGGAGAGAAAGAGATAGCAGTGAGTGATTTCTCCTCTCTGTGTAATACCACTCACAAAGGTGTTCATACCAAAGATGTAAATGCAGTCAGAGAGGTATTGCCCATGGGGGGAGTGGGGGAGTACTGCGCATGGAGTGGTGGTGGGAGGCTGCAGGGATCCCATCCAGTACCAGTGCAGTCTGACCCTGGCCATAGCCAGCACCCAGTACTCCCACAGAAGGCAAGTGCCTTTTACTCTTGCATCCTCCCTTTGGATCTCAAGAACACTATGCAAGGAAGACAGTATTTCATTTCTATCTGACCTCTCTGCAAATCACTTGAAGCCCTAAGGTGTAAGATCTTTATCACAGCTTGAGGCAAATATTAAGTGGCTGTAAATAAGGCTGAGACTTTAAATTCAGCCACATGAGTTAACTCCATGGTGAATATAATTTTTCACAGCTTACAACTATGATAATAAATTTTACCTCAATAAACATGGGAAGGATGAAGCATGCAAAATTCAGAATAGGAGTAAGTTTTCTGATTTAGATTTTATATACAAAATCCTTTATGGTACAAGCACTTAATTTCCTCATCTCTCTAATGATGAAGTCTCTCTTACTCTCACACTTCAAGGAACAAGGGCCCCTTAACTTTCAGTGTCTGCAGTAACAGGCCACAGTATTTCTGCCAAGAAGAATAAAAAAACAATGTGGGCAGCAAGCAGGGCAACACACAGAAGTGCCACTGGCATTTGCTTTAACAACTGGAATAAGTTGTTAATTCCCCTTACTGTATCCTCCCAACTGCACTGCCCAGCAAACGTGGCTATTGAAAGAATATGCATACGACAAGCTCAAAAGTAATCGCTGTGTCTCTGTTATCCAAGAACTCTGGAATGACAAACAGATTGAAATGAGAAAGGAAACAGTAGAATGACACCAAAAGGGTTCTACTGTAGCCTGCTAGAGCAATGGGGCATGTTGCACAGATTTATCATTGCCAGAGCAGAATCTGTCTGATCTAACACAGACTACATTGCCTGTGAATGAAATCACAATATGCTGGACAAAGACAGACACAACCGTTAGGATTTGGTGCTGACATGCAGATACCAAAAGAGAAATGATCATACACCAAAAAATACAGGGAACGAAGGGCAAAGTGTCTGAATTCTTCCATGAAAAGAAAAATCTGCTCTGCAGAAATCAATAAGCACCAAGGCGGTGGTGACTCTCTTTCAGTTCAGGTTGCAATGATTTGCAAACATCTTCCATTTATTTAAGGGTAGATGCTGTCATGTAGGCAGCATGAGGTCACTGTATAAAATTTATGGCAAACTTAGGACACATCTAAAATGCAGTAGCAAGCTTCCAGTGACTTAAGAAACTGTGAAACGCTGAAGAGATAGAAAGGAGAAAAGGAACAGTGCACTGCACGAGGTCACTATCAGCTCACAGAAAAGCTGACACAGGCACACTGTCTGTGAGCTGCATAGCCGATGTGAAATGCCTCTCTGCTATCTCTGTGCTTTATTTCCATATTGTGATGAAACTGCAAGTGTGTCTCAGGGAAGCAAGTCGCACTGCTTGCTTCTGTTGTATGTGCACATGCTTACACCCCAGCTCCTGCATGTGCCTATTTTATTTTTGCATTGAGGCTTTATAAATGGACTTTTCCTGTTTGCTGTTTTTCTGATTCAGAAATCAAACCCTGAAAACCACGATCTGTTCTTGACAAAACAAAGGGCTCTTGATCAGGACTACAGTAAAAGAAAAAAGCTTCCTGCTCTAAATAACAAATTTATGTTTCATATTTCTTTAAACCCCATGTTGTTTTGATATTTTTATAGATCACAGAAGAAAATTTATTTTAATCACAACAAGAAAAATTCTCCTGAGATTCCCTGCCAGCTTTGTATCTTGAGCTTGAATCCTGCAAGTGACAAAGTAGGTGACAAAATTACATTAGGTATGATTGTATTCTTAAAAGTGGGTGAAAACATCTCACAAAGAAACATCTACTCAGTCTTTCTAGGAATCTAGAAATTATTTATAGTAGCTCTCAGAGGATCAGTGTTTGGGCCAGAGCGCACCAAGTTACAGCCACTACACACTTCAGGGTACTGCTATAGGATGCTGAAGCAAGTTTCAAGGCTGCCATCGCTGCTGCTGGACTGTGCAGCACTCTGCCCATGGTAGTATGGCCCCATAAACATGATTTAGAATAATTCCTGCTTGTTTCAAGCACAGGAAAGGTGTAATGGAAGGAGCATCCCTGGTTCAGGTGCGTGGAAGTTGTTGAAGTCTTGGGGACTACATAATTACATGGGCTGAGATCAATAGTGCTCTAGGTAACAGCCACAGAGGAATCAGGCAGACTCTTGGAGCAGCTGTTCGAAATATATGACTCACTAACCAATGCATAACTAAACAATATTGAGGAACCTTGAAAGGTTAGACAACTGAACTAAATCAATGCTTAAGAGACTAAAAATTACAAACATACATTGAAGTTACACAGAAAGATGAGAGAAATATTTAGCTGAAAAATGATAGAAGCTTTCAGGCTGCAAGCAACATATGAGTAATTGTGAAGCAAGATTGGGATGTGCCAATTTATCTTGCTCTCTGCTATAAAAAGGCATTAAGTGTAATAAATATTATTTTATAAAAATAATTTTTAAAAAGGTGGCATAAAATCAGTCTGAGGAATTTATTACCACAGGGCAAGAAGGGAATACTGTAGAGAAATAGCATTGCTGGCTTTCAGAAAGGATTAGACAATTATATTAACATAAATAATACCTGCAGGTGGGAAAACTACATGAAGAGTTACAAGGATAATAAGAACAAAGGCATTACTCTGTTCCGTTTGCAGCCCAGTACTTGTGCCTTCAGGTAGGGTCTACCCTTTCTGAGTCATTATTAGAATTAAAAAGGATGTAAAAATCCCATTTGGTCCTGCATGGTCTTGTGTGTCATGGGAGCACAAACCATAGGGGAGCACTGACTCAGCTTCTGCTTAGAAGTTCTGGGTTGTGTCAATGCCAATGAGCAGTTCTGTCTAGTACACGGAATGGTACTTCTATTCCTTTAGCATGCTGGAAAGCTAAAGAACACAGCATCAAGTTGCTTACTTTAGCTCAAGAGTCTTTCTCTCCTTAAGTCTGTCCTGGCTGTGACTCAGTCTGCTCTATGAATGAAGACAAGCACCAAAACAAAACAAATTCCATCTTTGGTATTCCTACACAGACCACCACAAAATGCACAAATTTTGACAGAGATTAATTTCTTGTGAACTGTCTTTAAAAGTCACCCTATCTTCAACAAAGCCACAGTGCTACATCACCATCTGCTGTTCCAGTAACTGAAATAGCTCCAAAATATTGCTGCAAAAATACTGAAGTCTTCTCACATAGCTGTAGTCAAGTAATAATGTTCAGTCTTTAACCAAAAATCTACAGGGGGGATTCACAAAGCCTGAACCCATCCAGAATTGCCCACAATCACTTATGGAGCTGCTCTAAACCATATTAAATATCCCAGGCAGTTAAGAATGGGCACAGCACAGGCTGCTACCTGCTCATGTAATTATCTCCTTGGGCCTTGCACATCTAGTATGGTGCTGTCAGCTCTTATAATATGCGGTGTTCTCATAAAGCCTCACTTGATGGAAATAGAAGATTGCCCAAGAATCTCAGCTTTCATCTAAAATAATAAACCCAGAAATAACCCCCAAAAATCAAGGAGTTACTGACATGGTGAAGAGAAAAACTTGAAGAGCCAGAGGGATCTGAACCAGAAGGCAAATAAAACTCATTCTAATATATATTCTTACATAACAAACAAAACCCTCTTCATGATTCTTTAAGTACAAACACTTCATGTGGTGTAGGGGGGAGCCACATGCAAATTAAACATTTGAAGTGGCAATACCATATAACACATGACTTCACACCATCCTCCAGGCATTCTCTCTTGGGAAACACACATCCTATTTTAACACAAAAGCCTACAATATCAAAAGGACAAGGAAGGGGAGAGTCATCAAATAAGAAGCTGAAATGCTGCCAAACAGAATGATTTTCTAAACACTTGGTGACATTTCTTGGGAGCTGCCACCTCCCTTGGATCACCATGTAAGTACCCGGGGTGCTGGGAGCTGGAAAATGCTGTGCACAGTTGAGGATCCCTGAGCAGAATTCAGCCAATTCCACCTGTACACAGAGAATCAGAGCATCAAACTCCTCAAACTGCCACTACATACTGTCAAGTGTCATATGTAGCTATAAAGAGCGAAACCTGAATAAAATCAGAGGTTATGTCCAGTCTTCCAGCATTGAACCCTTTTGTCCAGTAATCTCAAGAGCTCAAGTGAGGGGAAGAGCTGACTCTCAGACAGGACAGTGCTTTCCTATCTGTCTTCCATGAAAGTCAAGTTTTGTCCTCCTCCCCCAGTGCAGGAGGATGTGCCTCAGTCAGTCAGGACTTAAGAAACTTGAGAACAGGGTGTCAAGATCAGCAAAAAGAGTCAAAGCAGTAGCTTACTTTGGGTCTATCTCCTTTCACAGTGTACTCTGCAGCAGGCATGAAACAGAATTTGATCCTGACTCCCAGAAGGATTTCCTTCCCTGTGAAGTCAGGAGACAGTAGCCAGTTGCACGCCAAAAGCAGAAGGTCCAGTCATGCCAACTCTTGTGCTTTAACTGAGATTCCCAGGATAGCTGTTTTTTTTCAGTGAAGGCTGAGAGGCTGCAGCCCATGCAATAAACCAAATTTATTGTCTGGGGTTCTAATTTAAATTCCCAGAGACTCTAATAATTTTTTTTAGAACCGATGACAATTTATAAAATTGCCCTTCCCTCTCCCCTTCCTCCTTCCCCAAAGAAAGGAATTGGAAGTGAGAGGAAAAGGTAAGCCCACACAAATAAATCAGTCTCACTCGATTTGGAAGTTAAAAACGAAAAGTTTTAACAATAACTTAAAAGGGTATCAAAGGTAGGGAGGTTACAAAAGGTGTAGGGAAGGAAGAATAACAAATACAAAAAGGTATAAATACAACCCGAATTTCTGTGATGACCACGTGATCGAGAGATGCAGAGGGCTGCAGTGTGGTCCTGAGAGACCTGCGGAGTGGTCGACAGAGAGAGGGAGACACAGGAAGTCCCTCTGCTTTTAAGGGACAGGAAGTGGGGAGTGGGCTAACCATCACCTGGGGGTGTCCAGACCCACCCCTGGGGAGGGGTCAGGACCACCTGAGGTCAGGTTTCGAGTTCAGGGACACTCCCCCTGGAGTGTTAACCGTATACAGGTTTCAAATCATATTAAAATATAAAGTTCTGGGAACGTCTACTCAGCACAACACTGGGCTACACCAAAAAAAAGTGAGCAAGCCCTGAGCTAGCTGCTCTAGAGTTATGTCAGCACTGTGTTCCCAGGCACAAAAGCAGTCAGTTTCAGGTCCCCAGGTGGGATAAAGGAAGTGTTCCTGTGGGTGTTTCTGCTGTAAATATACATGAGTGCCAGGCAAGGTTTGCTTTTCACATTCCTAAAGACTGACTTCCCTTTAGAGGTTCTCTTCATTGCCTGTGCAGGCCGCGTCTGTTAGTGTCACCCTCCAGGCTAATAACTACCTGCACTTTTTGCAAAAATGAGCCCTGTACTTCCACTGCAGAAGAGCTGTATGGCTCCATCACCTTGCAGAAGAGGTACAGCCATCCTTAAAAAGCCATTTCCCTCCTCCCCCCTCCCGCCATTTGGTTATTTTTGGTTTGTTGGTTGGGAAGGTTTTGTTTACTTGGGGTTGTGGGTTTTTTCTGTGGTTTGTGGGTTTTTTTTTTCTGTGGCTTTTTTGGGGGGGGTTGGGGTTTTTTTGGTTGGTTAGGTTTGTTTTTTTTTAATTAAAGAACAATATGAATATTTAAGAACCTCAGCTTTCTTTGTGGCTACAGAAAATGAGTTTTTAAAGCATTAGCAAAGGCTTAGAATGGGAGAGGGGGGAAGAATAAAAAGGCACAGAAAGATCCTAGTAGTGTTTAAAAATCTTAGTACCTCATAACCAATTAATCACAACAAACTTGTTATTTTATTGAAAGACTTTCTATTCATTTGAATCATACAAAAATGCAGAGGCAGAGACAATCCACAACTACATGCTTCATAGGATGCAAGATACAATGGTACTTCAGCTAAAAACAGAGCACACCTGCACAGGTTGTGTCTAACATCTCTCAGAATTTCTCTGTCTGCAGGATCAGCACTAACAACTTCAGTGCTTATTCATTCTGCACTGGTATGCTGGCCTCTCACATTTTAGAGGGGTATCTTTGTCCTTACTCCAAGAGATCATTTGCTGCAAGAGATGCTATCAGCGAGCATGAATAATTGGCCTTTTCTTGCATTTCCCATGAGATGTTACTCATGTATTCATATATGTGAACTAGCTAAGCTTTCCTCTTGTTTACAGCTTTGCCTAAAATGCAAGCTGTAGTTCTTTTACCTCTGTAAACATACCAAACTTTCAAAACTAATCCTATAAACTAGATTCTCTAGGCTTTTAGAGCTTCCCTAATATGGTCATTAAATATCTGAGAGATGAGGACACCTCACAAATGCTCCAATGAACTATAAACTCTTCAGACTTTGCATTGAAAAGTCAGAGACAAAAGATATGGCAAATTACAAATTAGTGCCAAGAGACATCTGAGCCATGTACTTGACAAGCAGCAAAGATATCTGTGATAGCACAGACAGAACAGTCAAATATGGTTGTGGAATCTCAGAAAGGGAGAAAAACCATGGTTGTAAGGCAGACTACGACAAAACGGTTCTGAGGTGACTTTACTCCATTTGTCCATTAAAAATAAAAAGTATTAAAATTTGAGAGAGGCACATGAATAACTCAGCTTTCATTAGACACTCAGATCAAACTCAGCATGTTTCTTATTCAGTGCTATGTAAAATTCTAGCTACTTTTACTGACTGATGTCTTTGTAAATGTTTATACATTTAATCCACATCAAAACTTTCAACAGTGCTGCCATTTACGAGACCACACCTTGCTTAGGTGAATTCTACGGGCTGAAATTTATATCTAAAGACTCCTTTGACTTCATGGATCTCCACAGGCTAGACCAAATCAGTGCTGTGGAAAAACAAACATACAGAAAAATTATAAACTCTTCTCATTCCTTTCACCAATCCATGATCTATCACACTTTGTTAAAAAGTGCTCTGTTAAAAAAATTAGCAGACACTCCCCATATAAGCAGCTTGCCTGTCAAGTCAAAGGGCAGCTAAACAAAGTCTGGCCATGCACTGAGAAGTAGAGAATTCTTCGGCTCAAGCATATTTCCTTTAGGTGGCAAAGGCTAAAAGACCTTTTGAACGAGACTGCATACTAGAAGTGACATATGTTTCAGAAGATTAGTAACTCAGATGCTTTGTATTTGGCTGTAATATGATAAGAAATATTTTTTCCCACCCATCCACTCAGATAAGGGCTGGGGTTTATTGTAACACAGCTGGGTAGCTATATGCTGAGCCAAAAAAAAATTTCAGCAATTTGTTCAAACATTATTAGTTTTATCCTCAAAAAACAGGGTACCGACTTGTCTTGGGTTTTACTGACTAAGCAGATGTTAAAGACATGCAACGTTCATTAACTAAGCTGCCAGGATCTTGGGAACTTCCATTGCATTGTACTCCTGTTCTCAGCAAGTGTAAGCCAACATTGTTCCATCGCATTTCCCTATCATTTGAGCCAACAGAGCTGCTCATCTGTACTGAGTTAGGCAGATATCCCCATTCCAAAGACCAATATCAAGAGGCACACAGCATTACAGACTTCTTTGTTTCTTACCTGCTACCATCTGCCAGGCCTATATACAACAAAGGTGACTGCTTAACGGCTATACAGTGATTTGTAATGTATAATGTCTTAGAAGGAGAACTATTCATTCGAAACTCTCCATGGCATACAAACTCCCAGCTGTGTTATGTGCCAAAAGAAGCTGGACAAACCTTCACAACAACTTTCAATAATTTTCTCCTCATTTTCCACATTTTATTAAGGCAGACACCTCTTGTGGTTTTTAAAGTAGAGCTAAACAGAACAGTCTAAGGAACCTCTCTTAAGAGTTAAAAGTATGCACCGCTCAGATCTTCAAGGCACATCCATGCCATGGAGACCTGAACAGTCTCTCTCTGTTGAGCCTTCACTCCAAAGTCAACTTCACATTGGAAACATTTCTTAGCTAGACCCATAGACTTCCACAGACCCTTGAACCAGCAATTATCACACCTCTTTTTCTTATTGATGACGTAGTGATGATAGATCTTTTTTATATTCAGAAGATGAGCCTAGAACACCCTATAGCAAAACATCCATTGATTTCAAGGTATTTTTATGTAAGTGAATTCTGAAGCCCCAGGTCAAAACCAATAAAACAGTGTCTCTTTGTTAAACATGAATAAGATTAGGATCCTTGAAAAAGGAAGGAGCTGATGAAGGGAAAGCTGATCTGCTGAAGTACTGATACGACGTATAATCCATGAGTAACCTCACCAAGGTTGTGTCAGTGCAGTTATAATCAGGCACTGAGATGCTGCTGTTTCTTTTTAGAGAATCGGGGAGATGGAGTAATCTCTGTTGAGAAGGTACAGGTTTTCCAAAACTTGCATTCACAGTGTGCACACATTTCTGTCACAGTGTACCAGTGATGTGTTCTTCACGTGGACCTAACCTGACTTGTAAAAATTAATCCTCTCTTGCTTTGCTATCAGAAAATCATCATGTAATAACAAGAAATGAGGAACACTACATGTGCTATGTGAAGAGCTGTGTGACTAATGCAGTTGAGATTACATATCTGAGAAAAAGCTATCTCTGTTGTACAGAATGAGTTTCACAGAAGATTTGTCTGATTCACTGAGGTCACTGGTACATGTGTTTCTCGGAAGGAGAGAGAAATCTGCAGTACAAGTAGATTCTCCTCCAGTAACTTCTGTGAACCAAATTTGGTTGTACTCTGACATGCTTTGTTCTCAATGTCATCTGCATAATTCATGAGAAAGTGTTCAGGAAGCCTAACTCCAGATAAATTAGAGGACAAATTCTAACTTACAGCCTTCAGGAGTTAAAAATCCACATATAGAAGATGATACAACAGATTTGACACTGGTAACTAAATAGTATCTGCAGTTAATTAGCCTGCAGTGTTTTAGATGTTTCCTATCAGAGCTTTAAAGAAACAAAAGTGAAACAGCTGACATTTTATCTTCATGCGTAACTAAACTGAATCACAAACTACAGACCTTCCTATCAACAGAAAAGCAGCACTGGTTCTAATCACATCAGGAACTTCCAGTAGCACTCTGTGTTCCACAAAACACTGCAGAAGCTCTTCTGAAACAGGAGCTTAAACCTCTTTTCATCTTCAGTCAAATCTCATTGTTCCACTGTTACAGAAATAGAACTGTCCTAGAGGTTTAGTCCAGAGGTAGGTCCACCACTACCACAGAATGGCCTCAAGCAGGTGGGCCATAGGGCATCTCCTTGGGGATTTACAGCTTTTCCACTATCCATTTCCCATCCAAAGTTCTGTGGGGTCCCAGTCCCAGGGTTCCTCCTTAGCTCAGATTGAGCAGGATGCATTTCACATCTTTGATGAAGTAAATCACACAAATCTTTTGCATATTTGGCATACAATATCCTTCTTCAACCTCTTCTATAACTAGATGCCAAGTCATGCTGGTTTACTGACTCAACTGCTAAAAATCAGCATTTTCGATAAAGCCCACACTGCTTTAAGACCTTAGTTTGAGGGGTTGGAGATTGTGTGAGAGGATTATTTAGAGTCAAACTGCCTCACTGTGAGGTCCTTTCAGGCATATCAGTGCCCTAAAAGAAGTATTTTTCCCCACACACCCCACTCCTGGTGTAAGCCACCTCTCATTCTTGCCTCACTCACAGAAATAAAGGATGTCTTCTGTGGGCCAGAGGTAGCAATCTCTGGCAACAAGGTGGCTTCCACCAGCATTCTTCAGGAGCCACAAGACAAAAGTCAGTACAATGTGTTTGTTTACTGACCATGGCACTTTATAACACATCTTGTAACACATAGGGTAATTATCTAGGGCTGTGGAGAGGCAGTATTTGATTATGAATTGTTTGTGACAGGTGACAACGCTGTTGGCAATTATTCTGAATTACCATGCAAACTGTCAGCAGTAGCCTATTACCAGATATAGACCTGTGAGGAGAATCACTGGGAAAACACACTGTATGAACTGTTACCTTGAGGGCTGGCTGCCAGCTCCAAATGTCAGGACTGTGCTACTGCAGAACTCAGAATCCTGTCCACCATATGAGCCACTTGACATCTTAATAGGCTTGCCAAAACAAGAAGGGTTAGTTATTCAAACCTATCTCACGCTTGCATCAACAAGTCACTTTTATTTTAAACATCACTAACAGCACTTACTGACTATGCAGAGGAGTGATCAACACTCAGGAAAGCAGCCTTGCTTCTGTCAATGCCAGCATGATAAGTAACGTGAAGAGGAAATGGAATGAAAATGTTTAAGCCTTATTTAGTCTCAGAAAAACCTTGGGTAGTTCAACCTGATCTACTGCCAATCCATGACATCTGGACTTGGTTTCCGATGAAAGCATTTACAGAAACAAATAGAGTGATATAATCCAGTCCTAAATAATGAGCAAAGCTTAGAAATAGTCCATCATGAGAAATGGAAACTATGCTGTTACAAATAGCAAGAATTTGCTTGGTGATGCACTAAGGGAACTGCTGCCACTGCTGGACTCCTGACATTCTCTTATTAAAGAAAATTGTGCAAGGGGAATGGAAATGCTATATTTCAGTCAGAACAAAACAATGATAGCAACTCTAAAATGAGAAATCCCTCTATGACTATATAACAGTTGTCTCAGTTCTATTGAAGAAGCAACTGAAGCACAGGCAGGATGTTTTGTCTAAACTCCCAAAGGAAGCCACAAGTAGCCTGATGAACTGAACCTACAATGTAGTCAATTGCCAGCAGATTGCTGAAACAATAAAGAACATCCTTAACAATACAGCAAGGCCTCTCCAGGCTCTGCTTCTCTAAATAACCAAAGTGTTTTGGGGCCTCATGTCTACAACTGAGATATTAAGACCTTATACAGTGAAGTGTTGACACCCTTCAACGGACACAATCCACAAGCATGCTTAGAGAAATGCGTGAACGACTTGTCAAAGAAACTGGATGATCTGGAAGAAAATCACTCTCTATAGAATAACTGCTCCATGACAACAGGATCTTCAGACTAGTCCAGGAGTTAACAGAAGTTACCTCCACACTGTAACTTTGCTGGGCTGTGTGAAGCAAGTTACCTGCCCAGTGCCTTGTGAAGAGAAACTCACCACACCATCAGGAAGCACCTTCCATCCAAACTGCCCTAGCAGGAAACAGCTCAGCTCATAGAATCACAGAATGTTAGGGGTTGGAAGAGACCTTCAGAGATCACTGAATCCAACTGCCCCCTACCAAAGCATCACTGAAGCAGGTCATCAGACAGCAGAATGGAATCTGACATTGCTACTACTCACGACACACCAGGACCCTGACTCAAGAAATTTGATATACCTGGCAATCAAATCAGGTCTTCTTTCCTCACCAAAGAGAAGACAAGGGCACAGTATCTTACTGGAACTCTTTTCTCCCACCTGTGAGAAAAATAATCCAAACAGAATGCCTGCTGGAATGATAAACTGGGTCACATCACATACAGTTTGTTAAGGAAACTCCAGTACAGCTTGGAGGCCAGCAGGTTCAGGTTTCAAAAACCATTCAAAACAGGGGTAACTATTTAAATCTGCGCACATGACCACATTCACTAAAGCAGAACTAGGTATTGCTGTAACTTTAAGGATATCAACAGCTGCAATTGTAGATAGATTCTGAGGCAGCAAACCCCTTATGCAAGTGCCACTGGACTTCACTAAACAGATTTAACTTCTTCCCAAGTTGTCTCTAAAGATTTCTGTTCCTTGCAAATTCGTAACAATACAGTTTCACAATAATATGATGCTTTCAGAGTAGAACTGTCAATTCCTAATTAATAATGTTACACATGCAAAAAGATGAAATGTCATTCAGCATTTGTAGCACAAAACCACTTAAAACAATTCTTCAGAAATTTTAGATCCTGCAGAGAACTTCAGTTTTAATTATCTCTTTACAAACTTCTCCTTCCCCCCAAATAAGACCATCTACCCAGTGCTTTCCAGCAGCAAGAATCAGAAAAAAGTAGTCTTGCTAAAGTATGGCTTGCAAATGAGCACATACACACAGGAACTTTGTCAAACATAATCCACACTCAAGATAACAACTAGTAATGCCACTGATACTAAATACAGTCATTTTCTGATGTACAAAAAAGAGGGATGAATACTAATGACAGGATCCACTACAGTTAACCAAACGTCAGGCATCTAAACAGTTATCTTGGCAGTCAATAGTGAGTGACAAGGGCTTTGAGAGGACAAGTCATCCTGTCCTAAGAGAGGCATGCAAGCTGGAATGAATTACTATGTGGCAGTGCTTTTCTTTCTCTACTCGCTATGGAAAGAACCTGAAAATATATTTTTTACAGAGGAGTGAGATTTGCCTCCTCCTAACAAATACAGCAATAAATGCTCAATCACAGATTCAGGTGGTAAGAGATGAGATCACGACAACCAGCTAGATGTAGATCACAGCACACAGGTAGTAGCCCCCCTTTTGTAAGGCTGTTCCCATTCCCTGTGACATGGAAATACTTAATCCTTTAGAAAAGGAAAAGAAGCAAATGGCACTGAACAGGCATTAGTGAGGCAAGGTCAGCTTGTAACAGAGTAAAAGTCATGAGTTTCAGAGTCGTGGCTTGTGTTTTGGCAGACAGGACCAACCATTTTTTGACTCAATCATATTTGGTGCAAATACCACAGCCGAAGGTGCCAATTCCAGACTGGAAATATGGTTGTGCTTAAAATACACTTCAGACTATGTTGGAATACTTGTGATCCTGTGGCATTAAGATAATTAATCAAATGTCAGATGGCACAATTCCATGGTAGAAGTGGTAGATCTGGAACAGCAAAACAGTAATTGCATTACATGGTTACCCTTTCAACTTCCCAAAGGTCCCACGGAAGCTGGGTGGCTGAGCATTCAAATGAGACTGAAAATCCAGGCACAGAGAAGGCCAGGGCCCTTTTCTTAAAAGCTGGATTTGGGTTTAGATTTCTCAGGGAGGTTATTCTTCCCCTATACTCAACATTGGTCAGGCCACACCTTGAGTACTGTGTCCAGTTCTGGGCTACTCAATTCAAGAGAGATGTTGAGATACTGGAACATGTCCAGAGAAGGGTGACAAAGCTGGTGAAGGGGCCTGGAACACAAGCTCTATGAGGAAAGGCTGAGGGAGCTGGGGTTGTTAAGCCTGGAGGAGGCTCAGGGGTGACTTCATTGCTGTCTACAACTACCTGAAGGGAGGCTGTAGCCAGCTGGGGGTTGGTCTCTTCTCCCAGGTAACCAGCAATAGAACAAGGGGACACAGTCTCAAGTTGTGCCGGGGGAGGTACAGGCTGAATGTTAGGAGGAAGTTCTTCACAGAGAGAGTGATTTGGCATTGGAATGGGCTGCCCAGGGAGGTGGTGGAGTCGCCATCCCTGGAGATGTTCAAAAAAAGACTCGATGGGGCACTTAGTGCCATGGTCTATTTGGTTGGACAGGGCTGGGTGATAGGTTGGACTGGATGATCTTGGAGGTCTCTTCCAACCTGGTTGATTCTACGATTCTGTGACTGCAGCCATAGTGTTAAGGATAGTTATTATTCACTGATGGGCTCCGGATAAACCTCTCTAAAGTGCTGGTAGATCAATTATAAAATATTGCAGCTGATAAAGTGTAGTGGATTTAACCCTAAGATGTTTAATGTATGCTGCATGTGACATCAGAGAGAGGAAGGATTCCTTCCAGCTAGCTGCACAGTTACCAGAGAAGCGCCTATTTACATATTTGCAGCCTGCTTTACTGTTCTTGTGTTAGCAAACTCCATTTAGCTTTTCTAATCATAAATTATGTTGCATTTCAGAAATAGCAAATATTATTAGATGTATTTAATAATCTATTCTGGTAGATCACATTTATTATAACATTGATTAAGACAAATGCAACTTCATCAGAGAGAAATACAGATTTAGACCATGAAATATTTATGTATGTTACTGATAATTTAAATCCAGAGGCATGGAATGGAAATCAAATGCGATGTTTCCTGAAGTAACATTTTAGATTATGACCATTTTGCACCACATTCATTTATTTAAAGAGACAACAAAATTCCTATGCTTCAAGATAACCTTCCCTTTTGGCAGAATAATTTATGCTGCATTCTTCATTTAGGATTGAGTTTGCCATTTCATTCACAAAGAGCCATTTCATGAGCAAGTCCACTCACAGCAAGGCAGTCACTCACATAGACAGGGATTTCTCTTGTAAGCAAGAGCCCTTGCAGACGTCTCAGTGCGAGTTTGTATGTTCTTATTAAATTGATACTTATTATCGTGGTCTCTTATCTCACAACCACTTCAGCTCAAGTAACAAGAACATACTCAAAAATATTTTTTGTTTGTTTAGCTTCCATTGGTATTTCAGCACAAATTGAGTGATATTATCCTGAGCTACAGGTAGGTATTAATATGAGCTCTAGAATGTCAACAGGAGAAGAAAAGGCAGCCCACTGTGGTAATAAAATGCTCCATTATTGCTCTGCAAAATACATTTGGCATTTAGAAGATGGTTATCCTCATATCCTTGTGAACTTTCACAAGGATCTATTACAAAATGCCACGAGCAACTGACTGTTGTAGTATTGGGACAGAAAGAAATTGGTTCGAATCAGGAGTCTTGTGATTTACAGCATGGTTAACCTGGGACCAAATCTCTCACAACCATGCAACCTTTAGTATGTGAAGTCGAGACCACACTTGGGGCTTCTAAATTCACGATCAGTATGTGGTTTGTCTTAATAAAACTAAATTACTTGGATTTGGGAGTGTTTCTCAGAGAGATATAATTTGTCTTTAAATTTTTTTTCACTGATTAGCAGACAAATTAGTTCAAGTTGAATGATGCAAGCTGACACCCATGTAGCACTGGACATCTTCAAATGGCTGTGCAAACAGTCAATCAGCTCTACTGCATTTGTATAAAGTAGGTACATGTTACTAGGCTTTTATAAATGCTGCTGTGTTAGTTCAGTTTTGCCACATTTGCACAGAGTTCCTTTATATCCCTCTGATAAAACAAAAAGAAAAAAAAAACATTTTAAAGATTTTGACCTTGCCAGGCAGTGTAATGAAGCCTTAGTGGAATTAAGAATTAGGCCTTTATCACAACTTGAATTGAAATGGGTTTACATTGGCATGATGTATTTTTGAAATTACAGCTGGATGATTTGATGACCAATATGACACAAGAGGGCTTCTGACAGAGACAGTATGATAATTCAGTTTGTCTGACATTACTGAGCACTAGACCAAATTAGCTCTTCAGAATATATTTCTAGTCTGAAAAGAACTCAGTCGCACAGAAAACTTTAAAAGATAAAAAACTTTTAAACATAAAAAACTTTAAAATATAAAAAAAAAGCAAAAGAAAAAGAAAAAGAAATGGGTGCAAAAATACCTGATCTGGCAGTTCTGCTGACCACCCATTACTAACCTGCTCAAAAGTAAGTGTTGTCTGTGCTAAGAGGAGAGCGAGACAGATGAGCAATGGGTGTCCACTATTAAAAGAAGACAGTATTAAGCAAGTTATTTCATTAATGTGCGTGAAAGATGGACACATGCAGAAAGATCGAAGGAATCTTGTAGAAATAAGATCCCAGAAAATGGATTCTGGCTAAGAAGATGGTCCTGGATAGAGGATTGAGACTTACTACCCTTGCTGAATGCAAATGCATAGCATTCACTATATATGGATACTTGCTTCTACTGCTGCCAGCAGGATTAAGGCTAAGAGGTGCCCAATGTATGAATACACATGTATGACACCAGGACTGAAATACTGTTTCAGGAAAACCACCCATGTTTGTTTAAAACTCTATCAGCTCAGTAAATTATTCCCTTCATCCTCCCCCTCTGCCCCCAAACAGTGGTTACACTTAACCATGTATGGAGAAGACTTGAGACGTCTGAGTCACTAAAACCTACAGAGAATAAAAGAACTTGGCAAATATGAAAGAAAAGAATTTTAAATGGCTCTGAGACAGCCTGCTTCTCCTTGCTACTGAAGATGTGATAGATGAGTTACCATTTATTTGTAGGAGACAATGATTTAAGGTGATGGACAAGGCTATAAACTTAATTACACAAATGTGAAAACTGATTTGAATACAAACTATCATGTCAAAAACTGTGGGAAACCTTTCAATCTTATAAAAAAAAAAAAACCAAACAAAAAAACCAAACCCCAATATTTAAAGTAGTAGTCTTCTGCATTAGCTGCAGACAAACTTCCTACCAAATATTCTTATTGCTGCCAAAAACTATGGTATTCTTGGATACTTTCTTATTTACAACCCTTCATGTGCATGAAACAGTGATGTTTTGCCATTTTTAGGAGTGGCTGATCACATCAAAAGCTCTAACACCATTCAAAGTTACAATCTCCTCTCACAGCACATGACTTATTGGGGATAACACTACAGCAGTCTTCCTCTTCCCTGTAAGAAACAGATATTTCAGGAAGAAGGAGGAGGAGGAGGGAGGATGAGGAGGGAGGAGGAGGAGGAGGGAGGGAGGGAGGAGGAGGAGGGAGGGA
>WAAF01002201.1:194723-226912 GCA_013400475.1 Tricholaema leucomelas
GGGGGGAGGAGGAGGGAGGGGAGGAGGAGGGAGGAGAGGAGGAGGGGGGGGAGGAGGAGGGAGGGGAGGAGGAGGGAGGGGAGGAGGAGGAAGGAGAAGGAGGAGGAAGGAGGAGGAAGAATAAATCAAACACAACACTGAGAGGAAAGATGCAGGATGCAGGAAACGTCCTGGAAGTCTACAGAATGACAGGACATTACCCACAAGCATGTGGAATTTACCAGGGAGAACATCCTGCATAGAATTCATGCTATGTATTTTTTTCCCCATCTCTATTTTAAGAAGACATATCTACCAGAATTGCCTTCATGAAAAACAGATTTTTCTGATGTCATTCAGCTTTCAAACCTTTTAAGATATTCCCATTCAGAGTGCCGCTAACTAATCACAATTTAGTGTGATGTTTCCTCCCTGAAGATAATTCAGTGGGATACAGATTCTCAAAGAGCTCATTGAGAAACTGGGATTCAAGAAATAAGAGCTTTATTAAGAGCTTTATTTCCAGCTTTCTGCAATCACTGTACTACAGAGCAGTGTCTTAATTTCTCAATTAAAAACCAGAACTAAACCCACAAGCCTCCCTTTCAAGTACTCAAAACATGATCAGTATTCTCTAAAGTCTTAGAACTTGTATCACCATGTTAAGTACTCAGTCCCTCCACCCCAAAACAACCAGATTTTGGCATTTATTTGCTATATTCTCTTGCAATATTCCAGCTAACATTTATGCCAATTCAGCCACAGCAGTATTTCTCAAAAGCAGAGACTTCATTTACTCCTGTATCAATCCAGAATAATCGATTTCAAACACAGTTACTCCAAGTCTCAGTTCTACTGTAAAAATGAAATTAGGGTCCTCATCATGGAATCTGATTCATGTCAGTAAGCCATAAAGATTTCAACCAGAAAGAATGCCTTCACCTGTCCATTCACACACACAAATTTGGGATGGGTAACACAGAGAAAGACAGGTCCTAAACAATTCCTAGAGCCATTTGTTTTTTGATGGCATCATTACCAATTCCTTTACTTCTACAAAGCCCAGCTTTCCTACTACTCCAGCCATTCCCCAATTCACAACAAGAACAAATTGGGAAGAATGAGAATAATATATTGAAAGAAAAACACACCTATACTTTTTAATTACTTCATGGATGACAGTATTTCCATGCATGCTATCCATAAGAAACTATGCAATTACAGATAGCTAGTACTCTGTTCTTCATAGAATACTTCATTCCATATAAATCTTTAAAGAATCAATCACCATGTAGAGAGTCGTATATTTAAATAATACTCCCTACAAATCCTTTTGCATTTTACTTGCTCTCCCTTACTCATTAATGAGGATACAGTTTTGATGTTTGCTTATTTTTCTCCAACTTTTTTTTTTTCACTCCAACATAAGAATCATCAGAGTTTAAAGTTATTTTGTGACACAGAGGATATCAAGATAGCACATGGGAATGAAGACTAGTTGAGAATGCACTGCAAAACAGGTTAGCTAACATCTGAGTGCCAAAATATTCTTATAAACACACCAAAATGATGAGAGGTAGACAAAAAAGAAGCAGTCTTCAGAGTTTACACTCTGAAAATTTAGTGGGTCAAGTCTTGGAAGCTGAGAACATACAACTTCTGGAATTCAGAAACTAATCAAGTCAGAGGCTGCATGGGGTTTCTTGTGTGACAGGACATCCTTAAGTTATGTGCTCTTGGCCTTGGAGAATCTACCACATACAGAGCCAGTAGATTTTAATGGAATCTAAAAATAATTTTGAAAATTACTTTAAAAAATGTGGTAAAAATTATTGCAGCTTGACTAGTAGGGGACATCAATGCACAGATCTCTTCTCCTCATTCAAATATTACCAAAACTTACAATCACAAATAAAATAGACAAATACCTCACTTCTTTTGACTAGTAGGGAGTAAACTGAAGTAAATCAGACAAGTTCTATGTGACAGTCATGACTCTTTCCCAATAAAGTTTTCAGCAGATCTTTAATTCAGCATATGCCTTCTGTATGAATAAATATGGATGATGCAATTACCTACAACAATATTTTTTCACATTTCAGTATTTTTATTACAGCATTATCTGGAAGTCCAGTCAGATTTGTAACTAATGTGCTGGGTATGTACAGTCCTTATCCGACTATGTCACAGCCAATATAGACAAACCCATCAAGCATTATTACATTTCACAGGTGAGGAAACAGTGCAGACAGACCAAATAACATGCTAATGATCACACAGAGTTAGGTATTAAACTTGTTCCATATTTTGAATAAGGGGAGACCATTTAATCACCTCAGAGGTGACTCACAAGAGAAATCTCTCCCATAGAATGGGCTGCAAGCCTTCTTTGAGGTGCTTTAAAAGCTGTTAACCATGTCCTGGCTCTTCTTCTAAATTAATGCTTCTATTGAACTGTTTGCCTCAGGAAGTTGTGGAATAACAAACTTTGTCATTTAAACTTGAAGGAAATCATCTGGAAAATCTTAACAGGAAACTGAGGCATGATGTCAAGTACTGTTCATCTCCGTGAGCTCAGTCCAACAACATCCACCTCCAGTTGTGGAAGACGTAAGAACTGGGAAGGCACCTGAGAAAAGTTTCATTCTGCAGGGCTATTTTCATTCAGGAGCAGCAACAGTCTTTTATTTGCAAAAATACGTAATATAACTCCACCTTTTCAGAATGACCATAAGTTACTAAGCAAGAAAATCAATACCTAAAGCAAAAATTAAAGTTGAAGTCCACCATGAGAAAGTGACATGGTTACTATCTTCAGCTATCACCCAAATCTACCTAAAATAAAAAGTGAAGTTATTGTAACCTCTATCTGCTCCATTTAAGCCTGGTTTTCCAAAACAGAATAGACAGGTTCATAGAGTGGAGTCATGTCAGAATGAAACCCGAATTAGCTGTCCATTTGATTTCTCAAAGCAAAGCAAATAGAAGAACTCTCTTACCCAAGAGCAGCCATATCCCATTTTGGGGAAGCATAGGTTTCTTGCTGCCATGCAAGTCTAAAGTGAGGTGAATATTACTAGGAGAGATGCAGATGATTACTGGAGTAGAATAAAACTGGAAAACAAGAGTGAAGATCTTGCCCAGATGTCAACCACAATGCCTGTCCAAGCAACTGCATGCTCATAGAACTTTTAAAATTAAAATAATTCTCCCATGTTTATTGCAGTATAACAAATATGGCCTAAGCCTGGGTCTTGTTTTAACTGTGCTACTAATTATTGAATCAAATGAAAGTTTGAGTCTGGCCCTAAATGGTTTCAAGTGCAGCAGAGGAATCTAGACCCAAACTTTAAGTTTCTAGGGCTTAATGTCAGCCTTGATTTTCTGTTAAATTAAAACAATCATTTCAGCCCCAAATAAAGTTCCTAAAAAGGCTTGAAGGTTACTTACTCCCAGTTTTAGGGGGAAAAAAAAAAATCTTAACTTGAATTCACAGTTAGATGCATGGCATCTCATCTACTTTCATTTCAGGAAGTTCATTTGGGGAAACTTAACAGGCAAGAGATGCCTGTCTGAGAATGGAATCAATGAGGAATGCAGTTACAACAGAAAGAATTTAAGCAGACCATAAAAGAGAAAGAGAGGTGGGGAAATAAAATCCTGCTTCAAGTATAGTTCAGCTAAATGCAACTGTAGTGAGTTTAGGCTGCTTCCCAGTAATCCAGAGGGAGTTTTGCTATTTGCTGAGGTTAGTGAATGTAATCTAGTTTTGAAGGAAAGCTAGAAAAAAAAAAGTGCCACTGTTTTCTCCATTTTCTGAATTCTGCTTTATATGAGAAACCATACAGAAGACAGAGAAATTACTGTATTACTGTGAGAGCAGAGAGAAACATGCAAAGCAGATGTTTTCAGCACACACAAGAAGGACTGACCAGACGCTGAACGAAACTATACAACGAAGATGAAAAAGAAAGTCTCAGCGGGCAGGGACAAATCAAGGCATAAAGGGACTCAAGAAGTAGTTTGGAACAACATCTGTAGTAATAAGTCTCATTATGTTGTATGGTGAAAGGGAATCAGTACTTTGCACTACACATCATACACAATGCCATCTGAGTTATGTTCCTCAATGAATCTTGCTATGCAACTTCAGGGAATTCCTGAAGAATTCAGATGAGATATAAACAGTTAACAGGAAATGTGAAATAAAGCCATTCAAATAGAATCTACCAGCAGATACTCCACAAGTTATTCACAGTGGAAGTTTTGGAAGAGAGTGGAACAGTCTTAAATATTCCAAGTTTTTAAATACTTACTTTTTGCAGCCAAAATCACATCAGCTGAATATCCAGGAAAATTTTGTAAAGCTTGCATTAAGGCACTTCACTATCTGGGAGCATGACATAGCTTTTTCTTTGGACTATCCTGCCAGAAGCACTTACTCATTCAACAGAAGCACAGACTGTAATACTGTAGTGCGGCTTTTTACACAGGAATGCCAAAGAGGGGGGAGGGAGGGGAAAATCCTTCCCCAAAGGTTTTAGTTCAGCCCACTCATTAAAATACAGAGTGGAAACAGCTGCTGTAGAAAGGAAGAGGATATCCAGACAGATATTTAAGTTTCTTAGGTGTAAAATGGTTTCATTCTGGAATCTCAGTAACAAAACCAATTTTCCTTCCTCTGCATTGCTCTTAAAGTGGTTCTAACTCAGCTCAGAAATAAGTAGAACACAGTGGGTAGTCAGGTATCTGTTTTCAAAAGCACTGCATCACACTAGATGAAAACAGATCCCTAAAAAGATCCTCACTCTTCTCCTTGCAAACACTAGTACAAGTATGTGTCTGCTTTATAATACTTGAAGTTTCATGTAATTTATTAATCCATCTCAAGTAGCTGTACACCAAGAAGTTCCAAGCAAATTAATCTAAATAACATTTAGATTATCACCTCAAAGTTAAAACTAGGTAAGGAGCAGAGGAGGGTAGTAAGAACAATAAAAGCTCATCAACTGTTTCCTGACATGAAGACATTGAATAAACCAGGATTCTTCAGTTTGATAAAGTGTTAGCAGAGGGGAGATAACAGAGGTCTATCAAGTCTTGAAAGGCACAAAAAATGCTATCTGGGAACATCAGCTCGTTCATTCCTTCTGGTAACACAAGAACTAAGGGGCACTGAAAGAAAGCTTTAGGCAAAAACTTTAAACAAAATCAAGTACTTTCTCACATTATATATAACTGGATTGCAGAGCTCATTGCCTCAGGACCTCAAAAAAACCCCAAAACAATCCTAAGCTAAAATTCTTAGCTTGGGAAGTTATTAACCACCAGTTACTAGAAAGTGTGGATATCTCAGGTGAAGTATCCATTTTCATTTGCCATCTGCATTAACCCCTCCCCTAGACCTGTGACACTGACCACTGCCAGAGTAGCAGGCTGCATTAAATGGATTTTTGAGCCACAACTGTGCCTATTTTTACACTCCCGTTTACCTAATCTTCACAACAGACCTTAATGAGATTATATGTATTATTAGGTCCATTTCAAAGATGGGGAATTAACTATGTACGGCAATTTGGAAATTTTTACTAGTAACCAAAATTCAACAGTTAGATACTACCCTTAAAAGTCATCTTGAAGTGACTTGGTACTTCTCAAGGGCAGCAATCCAAGATGGCCTGCTTTTCAAACCCCTGCACTTCTGATTATTCTATTGACTACAGCATAACTACCTTCATGAGCAAAGTTCAAACCAAGAGGAGTTTTCCCATAACAATTCTGCAGTGATTACTCCTATTTTCTACTCTCTTTCCTTACAGTTACAAAAACAAATGCATTTTGATGGTGAAATTCTATTGCCACAAAGCTGCAATATTTCAAATACATACATGCTTTCTATATATTGTCAAATTACATTTTTCAATGTAAGGCAAGCTGACAATCACTGGGTAACAGTTGTTCTTATAGCAGCGACTAGCAAATAGTTTGTGTAATCAAAGTTGTGGTGTGTTTTTTTTTTTCTTTTTTAATGAGGGACATACTTTTAAAATATCCTTGAGGTGGCTGAGCATTACTGTGTGGTAACAGGAATAACTGCCCACTGGCTCTGCTGGTTCAACTCCTGGCATTAATTAATATTACACAAACAAGATTAATTTAAGCAAAATAAGCAAATTGATCTGAGATCCTTTACAGATCAAGTCTGAGAAAAGAAGCCACAAAGTCTACTTCCCTTTTCTGCTCCTAATTTTAAACAGGGGCTTCATAGCTGTTTGACTTTCTTTGTGTGTTTAACATTTCCTAGAGGCCTGCAAAGGCATGCAAAATATTTTAGTTAAGGGCCTCTATATAGTTGTAAGAGGAAATAGATGTCTCCCTTAAAGAGATGGGTTAGTATAGAAACAGAGATTATCTGAATGACAGCAAGGTCTTCAGTGTTTATGTCAGAGGAAAGTACCGATAAATATTTACTGCTTTTGATCTACTCACAGAATATAGATGCTGCCTTTTTTGGCTACTTCTTGTCTGAGTAATCCAAGTTACAGCCTAATACTATTCTCTTCCTCAGAATTTTTCTTCACATTAAAAAGAAAGTTCTGATGCTACCTTTGCCAGACACTTCCTTTAAGATGCAGAATTGCCTCACAAAAAGAAAGCTGACTTCTAAATCCTGGGCTGGTCAAGACTTTATGCTTGTACAAGATAGGTGGTCATCAAAACCTAGCAAATTGCAGACTTTTTGGTCTATCTCAGAAAATGCACGTTCCCTGTGCAAGGATTCACAATTCCGCTGAAACAGCCTTTTGGAAAAATTCTGAATGTGTCAGTGCTAACAGGTTGAAAAACAGTGAAAACATAATTGTAAAGAAGGCTTCACCTCTTACTCTTTCTGCTCTCTCACTTCACACCATCTGGAGAACACATGCCATCGCCTCTCCAGCAGGCAGAGTATGATAGAACACAAACTGATGTTGTCTTTCCTCTTGCACAGGCCATAATCAATAATATTTGATCCTGATCTTTGATTCAGTCATAGCAGAATCTTCTCCACCATTTCATGACAGGCTCACCCTTTCTCTCTTCCTCTGTCTACTGCTAGAGAACCAGCAGAATTAAAAATAACTTTGGGACAATCTGCCTTTGACAGATGCTCTCTCACCTGCCCTTTTTCAACACTCAACCAAAACTGATGAGAAGTCTCTTCCCCACCCCTTCTTTCCCTCTTTTAATTAAACAACACATGGTAAATCAAGAGGCATCAAGAGGGCTTAGAGGAAACCTCATTATCTTCATTGAGTTGCAACTACACCTCTTATGTCAGAAGACATTAAGCAAATTAGTGGTGGAGTAACTCACATAGGTGCAACACAGTGCTGGTTATCAAAACAACATCCAAGGTGCAACCAGGTACTCTGTTCAGTGGATAAATCAAAGAGCAATACACTGATGGAAGATACTCTGGGACGATTTTGTGTCCACAGGTATTCCTCTTTGTATAGCAACACCAAAATTGCCTTAAATAAGCAGGCTTGTGATAATTCAATAGCTCATGGGAAATCCTTTAGGCGTTACAGAGGGAGAAGACGGTTCAATAGATCACATTTTCTTCTTCCTAAGTGCTTTAGCACAAAGCCCTCAAACACAAGAGGTTTTACAGATCAGGAAAATCACTATAATTTGAAGCTGCAAATGAATAACCTTTGTCATGCCCAGTTGATTATAGAGTTTCACCTCCATTATGAGCTGAAACAGTATAATAGTTTACTGCACCAGCTACTACCCAACAAGATTTTCCCTTCAGTTCCTCCAAGTTTTCATCTTGCCTCATTAAGGAAAAAATAAACAAAAATTAAGGAATAAATCAGGTTTGGGTTATCAGTGAGTTTCTCCCAGTTCTGTTCACTCCTTACTCTCTTTTACATTGGATGGAGCAACGAGATGAAAAGGAAGGGAGAGCAAAGGTTAGGGAAGGGGAGAACAATTTTTCAAAGAAATTTAAGAGATAAAGTGAAAAACTTTGTCCAGTTCTGAAAACAATGTAATAGAAGGGATAGTCAAAGCTTAAAATTTTTGTTTTGACACACTTTGCTTTACAGTTTTCATCAATAATTGTTTCTCTTTGGAAACATTAGTCATTATTTCACATTCAATATTAAGAAGGAAAGGGGAGCTGCAATGTAAATAGACTGGATGCATCAAAACAGCATCCTTTTGGCTGTATTGTCAGTGATGTTATTGTCTTGGGAAAACTTGCAGTGATTTTGTTAACACACAGATCAGTAGCTTTGGCTTTATATCATTGTTTCTACAACATCATCATGGGGTTCATAGGATCCTTACCAAATTTTGCCATATTTTACATTTTCAGGGCATTTTTACAGTCTACCTTCAAAAACAGTTTTGTGCTTTCACAAAGATCACTGAAAGGCTGCTCAGCTGACTGTTCTCACATCACAATACCCTGAAAGGTTTATAAAGGGCTACTGCTCCATAACTGGCATCTGCAAGCAAATCAGTGGGTCTTAAAATCTAGGGTTGTGTCTGATTTCTAAGTACAGTACTTTTGGATAAGCTCTCAATTCATCCTTTCAGTATAACATATGCTAATACATTCTTCTAATAAATATCTTTTTTCCATAGATAGCACCAAGTTGCCCATGCTCAACATTTTAAATGACCATGGAAGTTAATTTTGACAGAGGTCACTGCAAACTGCCATGCTTACGTTGAAGTACTATGTGGTATTTTAATAATCTGAGGCAGTATGGGGCAATATGATTATGCATCAGAGATGCTGAGCAGAACCTTAAGTCTCGATCTATTATTTGGATTGTGAAGCCTCACCCTCCCAGATAACCTCCCCACCCACCCTGAAAGCACATTGCTTTGGGAGTGGTCTTTCTCAGTAGAGAAGCAAAATCTTTCAGTGTGGTTCATGGAAAGTTGTTTGTTTTCTTTCCCCAGCCCACCTAGGCAGGAAAATAAAATGTTACTCTCAACCAAAACCCAGTATAATAACTCTGCCCATTTGTGGACAGATCTTTTTAACTTGCAAAAAAAGGAATCCTACAATTGCGATTTTTTGTGACTCATTATGGGAACGGTCGTGCAGCACAACCATGTAAAGAGCTGTACTAGAATGACCTGAGCATAATTATTGTAGAGCATTTTGAAATGCTTTCAACCAGAAACCAAAAAGGTTTTATGAAAACAGGGATTAGATCAGTTCTAAGGCAAGTGTGGTCTCTAAGTACAGGAGGAACTTGCCACAAATTCTGAGGGAATAGAGACAATTAGATACAAAAGGAGAATTTTATTCCAATGTGAATATAATGATACAGCATAACATATAGAAACTGAGCTGTGGCGTATACACAGCACAACCCCCAGGCATAACAAATAAATTTACTTCTGATCTGAAGTCTGCTATCAATACATGAATCCTGTTATTGCTTTCAGTGGGATTTGGATTAATCTCCAATGAGCAACATGAAGAGGATATGGAGTCAGACAACTAGAGAAACAAGGACAGTGCAACTGAGCAATGTAAGGGGGTAAAAAATATTTTCAAACACCACCCCCACCCTACTCCCCCTTTGGGAGATGCCACAGCTAATTATATTTCACATAATCCAAAAGCCTCTATCAGTACCTGAAGCCTCAGGGTCACATGTAAGAAACTTGGGAAGGCTGCAGATGGGCATCCCTCCTGTTTGAGGTAATGCAAAACAACTTCCCCAAATCATCGAGGCACCACTTAGTCCTTGCTGGATAAGTTTTCCTCTGGATTCTTTCTCCATTTACCTGACCCCATCCCATCAATACTAGAGTTAAAACAAGGTAAGGGTGAAGATGAGATAGAGGCTGAGTGAGGCATACTCTTTGAGTGACAGCTAGGACTTGGATCAGCTTAGCCAGCCAGGAAACGACAGCTCGGTAGAAAAATTTGATGTTCTTTCACACTTCATTGTTAAAAAAGTAAAACCAAAGAGAACAAATCAAGTTCAGGTAAATCAGGTATTTGGGAGTATGTATGGGTGTCTGTACTTCCAGACCAATGTATCTGGCACTTGTGAAGATTTAGATGCAAACATCTGGCTGACATGGACAGTGGTATTGAGTGCACCCTCAGCAAGTCTACTGATGACACCAAGCTGTGTGGTGCAGCAGACATGCTGGATGGAAGGGATGCCATCCAGAGGCATCTGGACAGAATAGAGGAGTGGGTACAAGCCAGCCTCATAAGGTTCAACATGACTAAGTGCAAGGTCCTGCAGCCGGGTCGAGGGAGTGCCAAGCGCAAATCCAGGCTGGACAGTGAGTGGTTAGAGAGCAGCCCTGAGGAGAGGGACTTGGAGGTGCTGGTGGACGAGAAGCTCAACATAAGCCAGTGGTGTGCACTTGCAGCCCAGAAAGCCAACCAGATCCTGGGCTGCATCAGAAGTGTGGCCAGCAGATCAAGGGCGGTGATTCTCCCCCTCTGCTCCGCTCTGCTGAGACCACACTTCGAGTACTGCATCCAGTTCTGGAGCCCCTACTACAAGAGGGATATGGACATGCTGGAGCATGTCCAGAGAAGGGCCATGGGGATGATCAGAGGGCTGGAGCACCTCTGCTATGAGGTCAGACTTGGGGCTGTTCAGTCTGCAGAAGAGGAGGCTCTGAGGTGACCTTATTGTAGTCTTCCAGTATCTGAAGGAGGCCTACAAAAAAGCTGGGGAGGGACTTTTTAGGACATTAGGTAATGGCAGGACTAGGGGGAATGGAGAAAAGCTGAAAGTGGGGAGATTCAGATCAGACATGAGTAGGAAGTTCTTCAGCATGAGAGTGGTGAGAGCATGGAATGGGTTGCCCAGGGAGATGGTTGAGGCCCCATCCCTGAATGTGTTTAAGGCCAGGCTGGATGAGGCTCTGGCCAGCCTGACCTAGGGTAGGGTGTCCCTGCCCATGGCAGGGGGGCTGGAAGTAGATGATCCTTGTGCTCCCTTCCAAACCTGACTGATTCTGTGATTCCATGATCTGAATTTACTCTTAAGTGCTCTGCTCATAGTCACCTAAAAAAACCTGTGGCACAGTAAGAAGCAGAGTCTGGAAGCCCTAAACTAGCATCTTCCCTTTTTTGCTGGCTTAATGTTCTCCAGAGAGCTCATTTCCTTTCTGGTAAGAGGGTGATATATCCCCGTCCATGAAAGACACACTATTTCCGACAAATCATTCTGTAGGTTTACCATGTATTATTTCCAGAATAACTCCAAGTACCCTTGCTCCTTTCCCTGAGCTGGGTCTGTTCAAAACAGTGTACTGTCCACAGACACTACGAAATCTCACTTTCGGTCTAGCCTGGAGAGGCGTCTTGGCCACAAAGTTGCAGTCTGAGTCTTTCCTCTGCCTTTTTCTTGAATTTGACTGAAGCCTTCTCACCACCTCTGCCTTCTTTCCTCTCTTGTTTCTCACTACAGCCCTGGTGGCCTCCTGCATGCAGCACAGCAGCTTCCTCCTTCTTGCTGAAGCTTCTCTCTAAAATGGAGCAGATGTTTCTCACGTGTTTCAAACTTTATTTTCTTCCCCACCTCCACTTGTTCCAAGGCAAATAAAAAGAATTATCTTCTTGATCTTTCAGATCTAATCCTAAAATAGTGCAAGTATCCCTTACACAAACTGCCCAGCTTCGTTCTGAGGTAGGCAAAACCCAGCAGTGTCTTCTTCTATGATACACTGCGAAGAGGAAGAATGTTTAACTGTGGAATAGCCTTCAGTTTCGATTTAACCTTCTGACAATGAACTTTGGCTTTGTTGGGTTTTTTCCTCTTGTTTGTTTGGTTTTGCTTTCTTTCAGAGATGAAACTCTATTTCTTGGAAATACTTTGTTAAGCAGAATCAGTACCCACATAATTTGCTGATTTCCTTTCTATCTCAACCCCACATCTCTTAGCTGCCATTAAAATCTTATTTACAGATAAAAATTGTAAGTTTACAGATATTTCACAGGTCCCATCCCCCTTCTCTGTGACATTTTCTCTCTCTCCAGCTGTCTCTCTTTGGCACCAGTTTCTGAAGTAGCAGTAGACTTTCACACAAATTACCTTTGCTCAGATTCCTATTTCCAAAACTGGTTTCAGTAGCAGGCCAACCCAAGTCAGTTTCACAACCTTATGTTAACTATAAATCAAACTAGAAAGGAACACACACTCCATCTGGACTGGTACTGTAACCCAAATTTTAAGGTACTCCAACTTAGACTCACTCATAAGGATAGGTTTTGTGGGGAGAGGGGCAGGTGTAGCACTTCCATCCCCTCCCGTGCAATATTACATCTCTCTGTGCAGGCCTGCTTATTTTCAGCCAAGTTCTGACCACTGTCATCAATCTACAAAAGAGGCATTTAACCACACTCTGTAGACTCTTTGGTCAGCCCTGTCCCAAGGAGCAGACTATGAAGTGCTAGCAGCTGCCAATAGCTGAGATCAGGAAAAAAAAACCCAAGTACCTAGAAAGCTGAAACTAGAAACTAAAGTCATGTAGATTTTGTTCAAATCAGGGTCAAAGCCCTGTGGCTGGAAACCTACACAGAAACAGTCCAGAAAGTACTTGTCAACAGGGATCTCATTCTTTAAAGTCCTGAGCAGGGAGTACCCAGTAGCTGTGCTGTTTTTGTGTCCCACAGCCGTGGCACTTGTCATGCTGTAGAACTGCTCACTAATGGACTTGAGCTGGCAGAGTAAGCAGGTGGCACGGACGGCATGACCAGCCTCCTCTCTCTGCTGGCAACTGTGTCAAGAGCAAAAGCTGGTGACAAGACATCACTTTTGGACAGCGTAACTCTTGAATTTGCTTTCTCTGTGCAAGCAGCTCTCCAACACATGATTTCCTGCATTCTGCAAGTGCTCCGATAAAAACTGCTGCAATCAGCCACATCTTTAGTAACTCCTCTGATATCTCTATATTAAAATTTACTGCAGGGGTGAGGGAAAGCAAAGGGAAGCATAATGGTCTGAGAATGTTACGTGCAGTGCTAGGCACAGAAAACTTTTGCTTTCTAAATGCCACATGCAGATTTGTTGCTGTGACAAAGCAGGCATGTAGGTACTGAAAAGCCCTAGGCAAAGACTTTAATTTTCAGCTTTAACAAGAGCCTCTCTCCAAGCCTTGAACTGAGTCACTTCATCTTCCAGTGTTTCATAAATGTGCAAATGTTTACCTTAATGTTACATATATCAAGGTTGCGGAGAATCATAGAAGTTTAAGTTGGAGGGGACCTCAAAGAACATCCAGTTCCAATGCCTCATCATAGGTAGGGACACCTCCCATTAGAACAGGTCGCTCAAGGCCTCATCCAGCCTAGCCTTGAACATCTCTAGGGAGGGAGCAGCCACAACCTCCCTGGGCAACCTGTGCCAGTGTTTCATCACCCTCACTGTAAAGAAATTCTTCCTAATATTTAGTTTAAATCTCCCCTCTGCCAGTTTAAACCCATTATTCCTTGTCCTGTCACTACAAAACCTTGTAAATAGTCCTTCCTGTAGGCCCCCTTCAGATACTGGAAGGCCACTGCAAGGCCTCCTTGAAGCCTTCTCTTCTCCAGGCTGAAAAGCCCCAACTCTTATACCTGTCCTCATAGAAGAGCTGCTCCAGCCCTTGGATCATCTTTGCGGCCCTCCTCTGGACTCACTCCAACAGTTCAATGTCTTTGTACACCCAGAGCCTTTCACTATACTTGCACTATGCTCAGATCTCAGATAAATCCTGAAGGCGCCACAAAAATAATTATAAAATTTGGCAGACAGCTGCGTATTTTGTAGCGCTGCCATGAAATTATTTTCATGAACTACTATGAATTTGCACTTGTTAGTTTCAATAGGCAAAAAGCTTTCCAGCACTCTGAACGAGACTGAATGCATTTGAATTACGATTCTAGCTGTGTCAAAGTGGCTGTAGAGCTCTGCGGCCAACAGAAAACAAGGAGGGAAAGTAGCAAGTGGTGCCACTGCTTTCACCAACAACCTCACTATTTCAAGTGCTCTTTCTCATCAGCAGTTTCAGTTTTCCAGACCAGAGAGGATCTACTTTTTTGTTGTCGTTTGGATGTTTTTTCAAGGGCTATCTATTGCTTTGCTCAGACCCAGCCACAGATGATATCACTATTTCCCTTTTCTAATACAATCCACTAGACATATAAATTCACTGAGATGCCATTTGTCTGGAAGCTCATTATACAGCATTCCCTGTAGCTTCTGTATGGACAGCCTGTCAGCCTGAACTCAGTGCCACGCAAGATCGCCGAACAGATCACTGAGTGCAATCACAGGGCACCTACAGGATGGCCAGGGGATCAGACCCAGCCAGCATGGTTTCAGGAAGGGCAGGTCCTGCTTGATCAACCTGATCTCTTTTTATGACCAGGTGACCCACCTGATGGACATGTGGATGAAGTCTACCGAGACTTCAGCAAGGCCTTTGACACTGTCTGCCATAGCAAACTCCTGGCCAAGCTGGCACCCTGTGGCTTAGACAAGGGCACTCTGTGCTGGGTTAAGACCTGACTGGATGGCCAGGCACAGAGAGTGGTGGTGAATGGAGCCACATCCAGTTGGTGGCCAATCACTAGTGGTGTGCCCTAGGGATCAGTGCTGGGGCCAGTCCTACGTAATTTCTCCGTTGATGATCTGGATGCGGGGATTGAGTCCACCATCAGTAAGTTTGCAGATGACACCAAGTTGGGAGCATATGTCAATCTGTTAGAGGGTAGGAGGGCTCTGCAGAGGGACCTGGACATGCTGGACTGCTCCCTGACCCCATCTACCAGCTCAGGAGGCCAGCTGTCCTGAGGACAACCTGTCTTACTACTGAAAATCAAGGTAAAGGTGTTAAGCATCTCTGCCTTTTCCTCATCTCTAGTTACTACATTCCCCTCCTCGTCCAATAAAGAGTAGAGGTTATCCTTGCCCCTCTTTTAGTCATTATCTATAAAAACATTTCTTATTATGATTCACAGCAAAGGCCATTCTAACTGGGCTTTTGCCTCTCTAATTTTCTTCCTATACAACCTGGCAATATCCTTATTTTTTTTCCTGAGTTACCTCCCTGTCTTTCCAAAGGTGATATGCCCTCTTTTTTTCCCTAATTTCCTTCACAAGTCCCTCACCCATCCAGGCTGGTCGTCTTCCCCACCAGCTTTGCTTTCAGCACAGCCTGCTCTTGTGCCTTCAAGATTTCTTTCTTCAAGTAGGTCCAACCTTCCTGGACCCCCTTTTTTAAAAGGGCTTTTTCCAAAGGTATTCTTCAAGTTAGTTCTTTGAATAAGCCAAAGTCTGCCCTCTGAAAGTCCAGTGTGGATGTTTCATTAATGGCCCTTCTAGCTTCACTGCATATTGAAAACTTTGTTATTTTGTGGTCACTGTACCCCAGACAGCCTCCGACCACCACATCTCCTACCAGCCCTTCTGTATTTGTAAACAGCAGGTCAAGCAGAGCTTCACCCCTGGTAGGCTGGCACACCAGCTATGTCAAGAAGCTATCCTCCATACTTTCTAAAAACCTTCTAGACTGCCTCCTCTCTGCTGTGTTAAGTTCCCAGTAGACACCTGGCAGGTTAAAGTCACCTAGAAGAACAAGAGCTGGCAATCTTGAGACATCCTACACTTGTTTATAGATCAATACATCTACCTCCTCTTCCAGGTTGGGTGGCCTGTAACAGACTCCAACTGGTATGCCACTTCTATTGGTCTGCTCTCTGATTTTACCCATAGGCGCTCAATCCGCTCATCCCTGGTCACAAGCTGCATGGCATCAAAAGCTTCCCTAACATACAGGGACACCCCTCCACCCTTTCTCCTTCTCCTGTCTTTCCTGAAAAGCCTGTATCCATTCATTGCACTGTTCTAGTCACGTGATGCATCCCACCATGTTTCTGTGATGATGACTACATTGTAGCCTTCCTGTTGAACCAAGGCTTCCAGATCATCCTGCTTGTTCTCCATACTGTATGCATTAGTGTATATGCACTTCAACCGGGCTGCTGATTTCACCCCAACATGTATTGCTTCAATTCCTATTTTCACTTTTTTTACACCTTCTGATTTGTTAGTTCCTAGACTTGCAAATCCCATCTCCAATCTTCCCAGAAATCAACCTTCAAACATTTCTCATCCTTCCTCCTAAAAGCAGCTGTGCTGTATGTCATCACCTAGGCATGATTTAGACTAGAGGCTCTACAGTGCAACAAACAGGCCTTACTTCTGTTTGTGAACCCTTGCCTAACTCTATGCTTATATATAAATGTTTAATAGGCACTAATGCATCTGCTGGAACGAGCTGTGTATTTGTGTGAGACTGTCTGCAGACATTCCTTGCTGACTGTCAGAAGATTCTAGAATTTAAAAAATTACAGTTGTTTGGTGATACTGCGGTCTCAAAGCAACAGGATGCAACAGGTGAAGTGGTCTAATGAAACACTGCACTGGAAATGATCCTATCTACTCTTAGCTACGTTCAAATCGGAATTATGCTTGGGAGCTCAGCACTATGGATGTGAGGCTACACTTACCTACAACCACTGTGCCTTATCACCTTTATGTTATCTACTTTCAGATTCCCTTCTTAACGAAATTTTAAACACATATGTCAAATCTCAGCTTTAATGTTAGCTGAAGAGTCTAAAACCAGTCTTGTCTGGTTTTCAAACTGCTCTTGACATGTTTTTCAGCTGGGTTTGAGTACACCACATCCTGAGCAGAAATAGAAGCTCCAGTGGCAAATCAGGTATGTGGCTTTTATTTCAGGAGCCAAGCAAGACCTAAGAGATTCATCAGTAACACCACAGAAGTAGTGGATGCTCAAGCAAACAAGGACTGTACAGTGTCTTGGCCTTAGGGCCAATGAATAAAATATGGTGATGCTAATGGAGAAAATCCACCAGAGCAGCAGAAGTGTCAGCCCTTCATGTCATTAGTCAGACCTTCGTGTCATCTAGCCTCAGATTAACAGTCACGGAGGCAAAGCACACCACAAATTTTCACAACCTATACAAACAGAACAGAAATCTTTGGGGTTTGTTCTCCCTGTATCAGGATGTTTCTATTGGTGAAGATGGTGCTGACAATTCTTACCCCACAACCTCAACAACTGTTTACATAAAATCCAGGAATATAAAGAATCACTGTTGTGGTGGCTTCATAGGGGCTCTGGAACAAGGAGTGCTGAATAGCACTCATCAAGCCATCTACCTCCAACACTGCACACTAGGGTCTCTTTTCTATTAATTTTCATATAGTTTCACTAATAGCACTCTTGATACTTTATCCTTGAAGGAGATTTGACTAAGTGACAAGTTGAGAAGGTTTTCAGTGTACATTAGGAATGCAAAGGCTCTATATTCAATGGAATTCTAAAGTAAAGCAAAAGACAACTCCGTTATGAAAAAAATCCTGTTAACAGTGAAATCTGTTGGACTTTATGCAGTTTCTTCAGTGGCATAAAAAGTACTCCACCATTTCAGTCATCATTTAAAAGTAGGCTGGATCAAGCAGAACACAAATATATTGAAGGAACACTGCTGTATCAGTATAGTAGCAAACAGATAAGCTAGTAACTCTCTTTTTTGCTCATTTTCAAGGTTGTACATGACAAGATTTCAGTACTAGCCAAATGTATTTACCTGCAACCACCCCAATTTTCAGACTTCAGATTTGGAGTAAATTAATACCTCTCCGTAAAGAAATGTTTGCACTATTTATCAAGTAAGAAAGATTATAGGGCTACTACTGAAGGCTACTTCAGTGCAAATGAGCTAGGGACAAAGACATTCAGAAAGATCAGAAGAGAAACACTTTAGAAAATCTGCCTCACATATGACCAGAAGCTGAGCCCTTTAGAGAAATTCCCACTCAGTTCCAAGTGTTCTGCTCTTGAGAAAATAACACCAAAAACTGGCTACAGCTTTCTACTCATTGTAACCAGTGTTCAGAACAACTTCCACTGAAGATATAATTTTCATGCACTTTCTGGCTCATCAAATATCAGAACTCACAGGGGAAAGGATTTTTCTACGAAAGTTGTGTCCCATAAGGCTAAACTACTTAATAAAACCAAACTAAAATTGGAATGAGACCTTTAAACAGACTAAGTTAACACCATACTCTTCTTCTACCTGCAAAACCCAATAAAAACAAGCAACTGTTGTATCTGTTGAACTGGACAAGTGATAAAATGCCTTCATGTGTAATGCAAACTAATTTGAAGCAAAAACAGAGATATGTTAGCTGATCTGACTCTAAAGAGCACTGTTTCAAGTACCTAAATAAACAAATGAAAGAATAATTAACTGAACAACTAATCTTGCTCAAGCAGTGCAATTTAGAGCTTACACCTTGTAGGAACTGCAAACCTCTTACTGACAGTTTGACATTCCCCCAATCCTGGTTTTGTCAAGGAATCCAGACCTAATTGACAAAAATAGACTTCTGTAGAAACCGTAAGACTTCTTTCATAGATATTTTGCTTTTTCTCTAGTTCCTTTAAAATATAATAAGCTGTGACTCAGATATAATTAGAATAATTTGCATTAATTCTAGTACTGAACAGATTTATGATACTTTGTGTATTTGCAGAAGAGTCACATTTTCAAAAGGTTTCAGGGATGAGCTGCTAAGCCTCAGGGACTAAAAAGCCTCTTAAATTTAGCTTGGCATTTAGATTCAAAAATAATAAGCAAATCCTTTGGAAACTGTCTTGTTTTCAGCTGGGACAGAGTTAATTTTCTTCCTAGTAGCTGGTACAGTGTTGTGTTTTGGATTTAGGGTGAGCATAATTTTGATAACACACTGATGTTTTAGTTGTTGCTGAGCAGTGCTTACACAAAGTCAAGGGCTTTTAAGTTTCTCATACTGTCCTGCCAGAAGGAGGTGCGCAACAAGCTGGGAGGGCACACTGCAAGGACACATAAATCAGACTGGCCAAAGGGATATTCCATACCATATGGACATCATGCTGAACAAAAAACTTGAGGGGAATTGGCTGGGGGTTGGCAGCCTGCTGCCTGGAGACAGGTCGGGTGTCAGTTAGCTGGTGGTGAGCAATCACATTGTGCAGCACTTGTTTTGTATATTCTTTTATCATTATTAATAGCACAGAAGAGGAAGGGGAAACAAGAAACCATCTTTAGCTCAACCTGCAAGTTTTACCTTTTCTCTGATTCTCTCACCCACCCCACTGAGAAGAAGTGAACAAATGGCTGTGTGGTGTTTAGCTTCACATTGGGTTAAAATATAACAGAGACAAGGACTTATTGTGTACCACTCTTCAAGAAAACTCATGAGTGGCCAAGAATTACTTGGGAAAACTTTGCATAAATTAATTCTGAATCATTCTCAGTTCTTTCTTCCACACTGAAGAGAGGCCTATAGAAGGAGAACAGCATTGCTGAGTACACACAGAGTCAGAGAATATCTGGCTTTCCAAACACAGAACTAAATACTGTTTATGGTTCTTGGGACATTGAAATGGAGAACTATCACCTTCCCTGTCCATGGCTCCCTGAGAACCTTGGTTACCATCAGCTCCAGCTACACACGGATGGAAGTACATTTAATTTAGAAGGTATGGCAGGGAGAACCAACTGCAGAAGTCATGCAGTGCCAGAGTCAAAGGAACCACTTCCAGCCCTCTGCTCAAAAGGAAGAAAAAACAACAGCAAGAAGACGCCCACAAAAAGTAAGTTCCCACATTGCTTTCTCTGCTATCAGACACTGTCAAGCTGACATCTAGAGTTCAGTGGAAAACAAAGAATTTTACTCAGAAATTCTGCAGCATTCTACAGCATTACGCAGAAATTAATCACTGGGCTACACAGTTCCTTACATTAGTTCAGAAAAACCATAGAAATACCATGCTCTATTATGGGCATTTATAGAAAACCACTATTCTTTACTCTTTAGTCTGCAACCATATGTTAACAATTATCACCACAAAAGCTTTTGCAGTTCTTCCAAGTTATACAACAAAACAGACAGCAGGGATAGCTTCAAATCTTTGAACATCAGGTTCTTATTTACTATATTATCCTATTTTTAGGTCAAAAAATTACACATCTGCTGAAAGCACTCTCCCTACATCAGGCAATTCTCCTGGTAAAACTACTTCAGGTACCAAGCTGCTGAGGAGAAGCAGTACAACCTTGCTTTGGTGCTTAATTAGAAAACAAGAGCTAGGAAGACTCACAGACTCAGCTAGGGAAGGACACAGCTCTCTTATTGCTACATTATTCATCCAGGAGTGATAACTGAGTTAGGATAAAATCCTGGGGAATCACATTAATTTATAGACACTGACCATGATTTTGAAGTCAGTGTAGACCTGATATTAAATAGTTCTGTTCATGTTGTGGAGCCTCTGAAACCAAGTCGTTAGCCATTAGCTGGCAGCCCAATTTTTAACATCACTTACAACAGTCAGTACAAGCAGGATGGCCAATGCTGTATGCATTAACCTGAATTCTCAAGTTTAGTTCTGGTTTGATGCTACTCTCTGAGGAAGATTTTTGTATTATATTCAAAATACTGTATTCAAAAACTGAGGAAGGAGTATTCTTCTACCAACAGCCTTGAATCTGAATGTTACGAAAGTTCACATAGTGCATATGAGATGAATACTGGGGAGAATAATAGTGCATAAAGTACATACCTTTTGCAGAGCTTGGAGAAAGGGAAGCCACAGCTCTGCAGGTATGTTGTGGTCTCCTCCTGGAAAACAAAACAAAACCAAACAAATCAGTAAGTATTACAGATTACAGTAATCTAATGCAGCTGTTAGAAAAATGAGATCTAAAATACTGTCTCAGTCTAAAATAAAAGAATCCACCATCCTGGGGGCTGCTAGAAAATGACATTTATTTGTAGCCCATCTACTTCAACTCATATTGTTACCTTTTAAAGCTAAGAGTCACCATGTGTTCATGAATCAGCTTTTATGGGGGAAGAGCCTCTGCGTCTATATGAAACCTCAATCCACATCATCTATGCTTATTATTCTGTAAAGAGAAACAGTGCCAAACTTCCTGCAACACCCACTTTAGCTGCTGAAGTTCAGAGAACTGAATGTGCTGCTGTTAGCATTTGGAGACGGGAATATGTTTTGACCTAATGCATCAGACACAGCTTGCCTGGTGACAAGAAAGTACTCGATTCCATCACAGGTTAAAATAGAGCCAAATAGAAAATGCTGCATGCAACTCATACAGAGTAACTTCTAATCATGGTCACTGCAATTTTTAAGTCTTCTAAACATTCTAAAAATACCATGGAATATGGTAAATAGTTAAATTTTCCTAGCTTGTCACATAAATGACAGCTTGACTGATGTATGCAAATGTTCTAAGACTACTATCACTATTCTTGTGTTTAATACAAAGTTGCACGTGGGTCAAGTGTAGGACAAAAGTTCTCAAGTACAGAGAAATCTGCATTACAACTCTTGCCATTGCTATTTAGTCAGCTATCTGTCTCCCTAATTTCAAGGACACAGTCTGTTGATAACTAAGAGATACAGCAGATGTGCCACGGAGCCACTTCTCTTGTGAACACAATGTTGCTGCTTCTTCACCCTGCGGTCCCTCAGCGAAGTGCCTCCTTGTGCCAGTTTGAGGCTAGCTGGAATATTTTATCGAGAGAAATTAGATTATAGGTTATGAAAAGGAAACAATGGTGATGTCTACTTCACTCATAGGCTTGCTGAGATGTATAAAAACAAGAACACAAAACACAGATAACACAATAGGTCTCTGTTGCAGATGGTGCCTGTACTTTTCTCCCTGATCTGTTTTCTGTGTAACAAATCCTTCTGCTTTCTAACCCCTCTGGCTGGTTCTCCAAACTCACCTTGCATGTAAGGCAAACTCTGGGATAAGGTAGAGGGGTGGAAAGAAGGTGGAAGGGTGGCTGGGAGCCCCTCCTGGGGACTCTGCTTTCTGGGAGGGGTATTGTGTTTCTGTATTACTTTTTAACTTGTATATTTCTGTATATAGCTGTATATATTGTAAATATCTGTTTGTATATTGTGCTAAACTGTAAATATAAGATTCATTCCTTAATTTCCAGCCATCTGAGTCTAGTCTAGGTGATTTCATAAGCGTGGTGGGGCAGGTAACACCCAAACCGTCACACTCCTTCTGCCCAAAGAGGTTGGTCTTTGCAGATCTCTTCCTGCAGGTCTCTCTAAGCATCAATTGGGATGTTCTCAATAGCAGGTGATAGCAGTTGGGAAATTCATTCTTTGCTGGTGCCACCAAGAATAAGTTATTAGAAATACCAGCAAGTGGCAGAATTCAACTTTATGAGTCGAGTGTGAATGATACAAGCATAGCCAACGCTTCAAGCTGTCTCATCTTGTGCTACAGAGCCTCAGGACAGGTAGAGTTTATAGTTTTGCAAGATCACTTATTTGGATAACATCTGTGTCTTCTATATACTCCCAGTGAAAAGCTGTCTGTTTTCAATATAGAAGACGGTGCTGCTCTCAACAGAAAAGTTCCTCCCTGCTTGTTTGTTTGCATCTCAAATGGCAGATCAGTAGGTACCTCTTGGTGAGGAAAGAGAACAGCTTCTCTCCAGTAGTAAGGATGAAGAGTATTCACTGATCTCTAGAAATCACGTCTAAGTCTCCCTTTCTTATGCTGAAAGTTTTGCATGCCAGTCAGGACAGCTGAGTTCTAAAGCGGGGCAGGGAAACAACATCTCTCCCAAGACACCTTCTGTCATCAGGTAGGGTTCCTCACATCACAATACAATATTTGCACAGGACTTACCCTCCTGGGGAGCTGTTCTACAGCACATCACCATTTTTCTTTCCTACTGTTCCTTTATCAGTCACAAGATTTATGCATGTTCTGATATGTTCTTGCATGTACTATAGTCAGTGGTGACATTTTTCCTGTCCACAATATTGCTCTGGTGAGTAAATACCCATTAATTTCTCACATCTCCCTCCTCTCAGAAAGCAACCCTCCTCACCAGCTACTTGAACCCAGACGTTCTTAGAGCTACATCTCTAGGAACACCTCATTCCTCTTCACTCCACTTCCTCAGGTTTAAAACCTCATTTTACTTAGAACAAGCCCACCACACTGGACAGTGTCATCATGCTGTAACTTTTGAGTATACCAATCAAGGAGATAATATATGATATCATTAATATCCTAAAGTGTATTTTACCAGCAGAGACATTTTGCCTGCACACCTATCCCAGGTGTCTCTTCCAGTGGCATTCAGCTCTTTATTTCTCACTTATTGCATAAAGCATGAAGAGCAACACTTCTACCCAATTTGGGCACTATGATGTGCTGACATCCCTATAGAGGAGCTAATAAAGAAAAAAGAGGCACACTAGCAATGGCACTGCTATATCTTCCCTTTCTATCCTATACTTACTCTGGATCAAATCCCTGATTCAAAACCTGTCTTTTAGCCAGAGGACCAACCAAAGCCACTTAAGTGACAATCTGATTTTCTCATGCTCTAATGCCAGTGCTGTTACGGAAAACATAGAGGTTACCATTTTTTTCACCTTTTATTAATTTATGAGGGCCAAATGCTAACTACAGATTGCCTGTATTGTGTAAAACTTGTATTGTTTACCTGCACAAGAGCTTTTTTACTCAAATGATGCCCTTCCCTCAGCCACATTTCACACAAATGCCTCTGAAAACAGAAACAAAACAAAAAAGTCAGGGCTCTGAGTAAGAAAAAGGCAAAAAAGCAATCCTGGATGTTTTTGGCAGAGTGAAAGGCTGAGAGCACCTCTGGAATCTGTAATATTGCTTAAGGAAAATCACGGACTTACCATACATCACAAGACAGCAAAATGCCTAACCATACTGTGGCAAACCTTATTACATATAACAGTAATAGTACATGTTGCCATTAGATAAGCAACTCTGATATGACCCAGTCTTATCTAACATTAATTCAGAGTGCCAGAGGACTATTGTTTCCACCAGTTTGTAACAGAGGAGAAATTCTTTAAGAGTCCAATTAGTCTCAATCATTAACACATGGTTCATATGGCTGTCCCTGATGACCAAAGACACATTACAAATACATTCCTAACAGCTAGAGAGGCAGTAACAGCAAAATTAAATTCCACTTTTAAACTGCTGATTTACAGCTTGAAGAATCAGTATCCAGGATGCTACCTGCTCCCTGAAAAATGATCTGATGATACACAAATTTCTTTTCTGGCAAGTGTAATGGTCTAACTTTTTGCTTAGGTGGCAGTCATGAAGACTACAAACAGCTTGAGCAAGATGGGAGTACAGAATCTGAATTATTTACTTTTAGATTAGGCAGCACATAAAATGTTCAGAACATATGTTCTGACTGAGGCACTCTTTGAGCGCTCAACTAAATTTACTTACAAGTGTGCAAAGTTTGGATACCTGGGTAGCAGCAGTAGAAGTACACATCCTAGACAGCATCAATAAATACATTGAGATGCTGGTAGTAGAAGGAGATACTCCAGCCAACTGTCGTGGTTTGGGTGTTCCCTGCCCCCACACACTTTTAGTAATCACCCAGACTAGACTCAGCCGGCTCTGGAAATATGAATGAAGCTTATGTTTACAGCTAGCACAATAACAAGCAGATATTTACAGTATATACAGAAATATACAAGGTAAAAGGTAATAACAGAAACACAACTCCCCTCCCAGAAACATGAGTCTCCAGGAGAAATCTTATTCATAATTATTTCACTAAATTGCATCCTTCCAGACCACCCCTTGCAGCACTTCTTAACTGCTCACCATGAGCCTTTTGCTTTTCACTCATGGTCTGTTGAACCTCTCAATTAATACACTTCTACCACATCTGTTAAGCACTGAAGCAGCAACAAGACAGAAGAATTGGTAGAGAGAATGTACTGGACAAGTCTGGAGAGATTTCTGTATGCAAAACCCAGGACAAATCTTACACAGGGATGTTCTGTCACCTCCTATGAGCTCTTGTGACAGAGAGGGTAAGAACATTTCCCTTCTTTGATTTTGATGGTTTGAATGTTGTCCTGAATTTACTGCATTAACTGCTGAATGTGAACTTCTGCCTCTCTCTAACCCCAGCATACCTTCAGGCAGATGATATGTCTTCTTGCCTGTTGTCCATTCCTCTCCAAGAGCACAACAATGGGCCCAATCCCATAGGGTGGCGAGAGCAACAGGAGGATCAGCCAGGTTGGTGGGACCCAGAGACTGGCGCCAGGTTGTTCAAAACTTCACTCTTCATTATAGCTGCATGTCAGGTGTTTTAACCAAGAGGGACATTCAGCTGTAGCACTATTATTAAATAGCTCATTTCTGAATATCCCAGACAAGTGTTAAGACCCACTGGAACACAGGTTCTTTCAAAAGAAGCTTCTGCCTTGTGAAATAGGTCTAGTGGGCTCCAGAGAACTTGGTACTGTCCCAGAGTATTTTGAGCACTGGGAAGGCATTTTAAACTCAAGGTTCTACATAGTCCCATGCTAGCCTCCTGGCACTTTTGCATGCCACCTTCTTTCTTGTAATACACTACTCCTGTGCTTGGAGGAGGTGGTCCTTGAATACTGACCAGCTTTCTTGGCCACCTTTTCCCTCCAGGGCTTTATCCTTGAAATAAGCACTAAAAACATTGAGGCCGAACTCTGTAGCTCAAAGTGGCAAATAGGATCCACGTTTTAGAAATATAGTAAAAATAAAATTAAAAAATTAAAGTAAAAAGAAATAAAAATAATCAGTGCTCAACTATACAGAAATGCATGTTTATTAGAAAGTGAAGAGCACATGTATCCACCCATCTACCTGCAGGAGTCTAACTCAGTGTCAATTCTTGCTTACAAAATAGCCTGACGCACCAAAGGATGGCCCCTGTGCCACTTGAGAAAATGTGAAGGTTGTCATTTTCCACACATCTCCTCTGAAGGAGAAACATGTCTAGCTTTGCAGTGTACATAATACATCATAGAGTCAGCATCAATGTCTGTATAACCTGAATGCATGGAAGAAGGAAGGAGAACAGAACAGAGTGTCAAAGTCTCTGCCATTGCAAAGCACTTGTCCCTTTTCATCACAAACAAAAGTAGTCCCTGTGCAAGGTACTGCATGTTTAACTTAAAGCATACAATGAAATGAAATCATTTTCCCCAACTTAGTCACTGATTTTCCAAGGCTTTTTAAACAAAAAGCCAGGAAGAGGATCAAGGGGAACAGTAGCAGCAGCATTGCTGTTGAAAGGTCTTATGATGTATATTCCTACTGAAACAAGTAATGCAAAGAAGAACAGAGGATTGCAAAAGCAAGTCAACGATGGACAATTTTTCCCCCCCTGTAGCCTTATGAGGACTTAATCCTAGCAACCAGAGATGTTCAAATGCATGTGTAGGAGGATAAGGGGAAGAAAGGGTAGCATTGTTGATAGTACACAGATACAGAGCAGGAGCCAGAAGGAAAAAACTTCTGTGCATCAATGGAAGAGAGGAAATGAGTAGGTAAAGACAAAGGATTCACACAGTACAGAAGAGAATTTCTTCCACTTAGGATGCAATTTCTTCCATGGAAAAGATGTTTCATCCATGGAGTTGGATGACATAACTCCTCTGGAATAGAAACTCTTCAATATTTAGAATACGTGGTTCTGTTACTAGACAGGTTGCGGCTCTTATAATTAGCATTTTATCATCTAAAAAATGAAAATATTCCTTATATCAACCCATTTAGTCTTCTGTCACCTTTATGAGATGGATATGATCCAAAGGACTGAAAGGAATGCCTGGTGTGGATCATAAATACTTAAATGGGTTCTTGAAGTATGAATACTCAACAGTTTCTGAAAATAAACTTCCTGGCATAAGCTCCCAGGTCACTTCATATCAGTAAGCCTTTCTGATATCCTGGCCATTTCCCCTCTTTTATAGCTGACAAAATGGAGGCACACAGAGGCACCAGGCAGCTTCTTTAAAGAAATCTTATTTACAAACCTCAAAGAGGGCAACTTTTTTCATCAGTTGTCAAGCACTTCCGATCTCACTAGGAAAATTACATCCCACCTGCAGAATGCCATAGAACACTTTGAAAAACTATTAATAGGCATCTAATAAATTCCACAGGATTTCAAACAAATGCCTACAACTCCCCTCACGAATTCATTCAGAGCCCACACAAGCTTCTCTATGGACACGTTAAGGAAAGTGGTCTGCTTGTTGACCTGGTTAAGTATAACATAAATTACTCAGCCCACAAGTGTGAAAATACTTTCCTAATGGAATTGCACCAGGACCAGAAACCCATGAAGAATCTTTACTTTTTTATTAACAGCACTCTTACCACAATTACTTCTATGGGGACTCATACGCCATAGCACCAGGTAAGTTGAACCAGGCTGCCACTTACTCATTTTCTGTGGACTGCTTCAAGGATGCTCATGAAGAAAAGCAAGTCTACTTTCAATAGGCTTAAGTCAGACCAGCAGTGATCTGCAGCTAACAGAATGTCCTAAAGGGTCCGCACACAGAAAGGTCTTAAGAAACAGTTATAGTAATTATTGCCAAGAAAGTAATTTTATTAAACCTCCTTACACAATGTAAATATTCACATCATTATTTGGTGTTGTTGGAACAGCATCTAAATCTCTGGAAATGCAAGTTGCAGCAAGGCAAAATAAGCCAAAATACAGTGAAAAAGGATCCTAACCTTTTGATGGAGCTGTGACAAGCACCCAAAAGAAACACACTTCACCCCTAAACTTTTTCATGTTATTTCCAAATGATTTTTGACATTGGAACTGGCTTTTAATAGATGCAAAGGAGATGAACGGCTCATGACCAAAAATAAATCTGTCTGTTAAGGATGACAGAGAGAGGCAGAAGCGCTGCACAGCCTATTATGGTACTGAGCAACAGATTTCACTCCCTCTGCTATATATCCATTAATTAAAAATCTGACAAGCTCTTCCAAAGAATTTCTGAGCTTCTCTTGTCCTCTTTTTAATTCCTTCATAATTCTTTGTATATATAAACATGTCAGGCCTGGAAAGAAGTGGGGCATGCAAATAATTTATCACAGAGCTCTTTTTCTGTCCAAATACAAATACTGGTAAAGAAACAATAAAAGACAAACGGTGAGTAATGCCAGAAATAAATGCAATGAAACAAATGTGCCTGTAATTCCCTGTTCTATCACCAGACAAAGCTGCTTAAAACACCAGCACCAACATGTTTGTCTGCCTTTTTGATCACAGAACTCCTGTGTCCATAGCAAAATGAGATGCAACAGCTCCCAGTAATCTAAATCTTTACATTAGAGCTCCTGTTTGATGAACATGCAAGCCACTACTTAAATAGGAAATGGTAGCTTGCTTTAGCATTAATAGCATGTCACACACAGTCACAATGCAGTGAGGCCTTTGTTCTCTTTGCAATGTGTTGCCCTCATAACATTCCCAACACATGGTCATGCAGAGAATCCATTTTATTCTCAGAATTGATGTAATTGATTGACGTCTTGTGTTGTCAAACACACATACACACACTTGCGCTCTCATGGATGGCCATACTTAGAGATTTCTGCCTTTTCATCTTGTTCTCCTTTGAGGAGATAAAAATCACCCCCAGAGACTGCACATCTATGCAATCAGACCAGTTTTCTCCAGACTGTTGTTACACTTAAAATCAAACACCTTGGAAGAAAAAATTCTCTGGTATATTGCTGCTTAAGAGGTTCAAAGATAGACATGCACAGAATCATAGAATCAACCAAGTTGGAAGAGACCTCCAAGATCATCCAGTCCAACCAATCACCCAGCCCTATCCAGTCAACGAGACCATGGCACTAGGTGCCTCATCCAGTCTTTTCTTGAACACCTCCATGTAAAACCTGAAGCACAGGAGGCTTTCCACTGCATCACACAGAATATATGAGCCTGTATTTTATGTAGCTATCCACCTGTACAGGGTTAACCCTCCAGGGGGAGTGATCTTGAACCTGACCCTAGGTGTTCTTGACCCCTTCCCAAAGGTGGGTCTGAACACCACCAGGTGATTCATGGTTAGCCCACTCCCCCTTCCTGTCTAAAGGTCTATAAAAGCAGGGGGACTTCCTGTTCTCTCTCTGCACTCCCTGCTTATCAGCATCCTGTTCCTGGTTCTTACCATATGGTCATCACACATGAGGCAGACAAACCCATTACCATCAAATCTGGTTGTATTTACACATTTTGTATTTTGTTTTTTCCCTTCCCTATACCTTTGTAACTTCCCTGCCTCAGATACCTTTTTAATTTATCGTTAAACTTTTTCTTCTTTTTTTAACTTCCAAACCAGAGTGAGATTATTTATTTGGGTGTGCTTACCTTTTCCTCTCTCTACATCTAATTCCTTTCTATTTTTGGAAAAGAAGGGGGAAGAGGGAAGGGTGCTCTAAGAAAATTGGTTATGGTTCTATCAAATATATTTGAGTCTCTGGGAATTTAAATTAGAACTGAGACCCCAACCCATCCTCTAAAGCAAATTCAGTTAAGTGATTATCCACTGGCATGCAGAAGGGTAGATAGCCTAATTGGTCTCTTCCACCTCTGAGCAATTCATGATTTGCCTGGCTTGTTTTTATTGACTTATCGCACGTGCCTCATGAAAATGCCAAGATGTGTCTTGCTTTGGGAAACTATGGTGCAAATGCAAGTCATCAGAATTGAAACAAAGCTCATAATTTTACTTCTGATGGACTAAATCCATATCATCATGCACAGTTTTTACATATACAAAGGGAATCTTCAGCAATACCACTCCACAAACATTGTATTAGCCAATCTAGCCCTTTCAGTTCGAGGTTATGGGCTTTAATGCTCCTCCTTCACCTCAGCTGATATCTGCAATGATTAGAGCTTAAACACCTTAAGCTGAGATCCCTGGTGCACTGAGGCAGAAGTCTCAACGTCTGAGACAACCAGAAAGACTGAATAAAGATTCCTCTTCATTAAAACTATTTCCTTTGTGCACCTTTTTATGTCAGCAGAGATTGGTGGTGGCATTTCAAGTCAGCAGAAGAAAATGCAACAGAAAATGCAACAGTTGCAGCTTAGCTAATTAGGTTCCCAGTCAACAAAAATAGGGGCAGCTATGTGTCTTCATAACTTAAGAGGAACCTAATTCTGAGTATGCCTTAAAAGAGTTACTCTTGCATCCATATCATATCCCAACATTAACATCACCTTTGTGATTAAAAAAAAAGCAAGCCGTTTCCATTTCCAAGCCAAAGAACACAGGAAAAGAAAAAATAACCAAAATCAAACTCTTACCTTGAAAAAAATTCTATGTTCCAGCACTAATTCACCACATGAGCTTCTCCCACTAATCCTGTCACCTGGTCAGGAGAAGCAGCTTGGGTGAGAGCACTTCAGAAGTAAAGGACACCTAGTTTCTAACTATTAGCCATGTTAAAATGGCCAAGCAAGCTGCAGTTTTCAAAATTAAGCAGCAAAAAATAATTGCAGGAAAGGAAAGTCTGCTTTCTCTGCTTGGAAATGTTCCTGATTTTTTCAGTGGGAACATTCTGCAATACACGTTAATATTTAACCCTGTGTTTTTCCAATATTACACCAGTCTTTCCACAGGGATGCAGAGAAAGGCAGTGGCATAGCTGAACTGTTACCCTTCTTTAAAAGCATAACAAATGACCACCACAGACAAGTGAAAAAATGCAACAGAAAGAGGAGAAAAGTTCCTGTAAATAAACTTTCCGTAGCACAGATCACAAGAACGTCTTAATGAATTAGCAATTCACTGTGAAACAATTCCGTAAGTGATGAAAAAAAACATGCTAATAAAAATCATCAGCTGTCCTGTCCTCCTTATACCTGTTTGGAGAGCAACAGTACTGCTTCACTTGGTCATTTAGTCCTTCTGACAGTGCAACAGGTTAATCTCAAGAAAACCTTCAAATGTTGGCAAGTGAATAACTGTTCTTATCTATGGCATTACTGCTTCAGCTGCTGCCAGGACAAACATAACAAGCTCAGTCAGCCACCCTACTGCAACGCACTTTTACTGTCTAGCTTTCTTTAATCTTGTTATGATACACTCCTTCCTTTTGTCTGCCTATTTCCTTCCTCTCTATTTCTAGAGGTAGCTAGAAACAAGGCTTTCAAATTAAATGCTGAGAGGAATCCGCCCACACTCACAGAGGCATAATGAGGAAACAGCTGGATATTCAGAGATGGTAACACCTGTTGTCCTCTGTGGAATATGTGCTCTACATCCTCCCTTGTGTCAGAGTACAGAGGACAGGATACAGTTTTGTTCTTCAAATATAGTGGGCAGGCGGACACTGTCCTGACACTGCTAATGGAAATTAGCTGTACCTAGGAGTGACTATCACCTCTGAAAGGAGAGCATGCTGCTTTGTTGCTTCTGGATGAAAAAACCTTTAATGTTAAAAAACACAATGAGCAAATAAAAGTTAGTATATATTTACAGACACCAGTCTCATTGTAATGAGATGTGGAAGGAAAGTCAATACTGCTATAGACAGTAAGAACCTCATCATATCAGTACTCTTTATCTCCCACCATTATATTCAGCATCTTTGAGATGAAGGTATTCTGCAGCCTTTCACACTAGACCTCTTAATTAAAGCATGGTAAAATTAACATCTCAGACAAGATAGATGCTTTACCCACCTACATCAGTAATTAAACTAGATCTCAAGGGAGCAAGAACATTTGCTATGTGTAAGGTAACTTTAGCTGGGATATTCCAAAGAAGGGAAAAGAGCTGATGTAATAAATGCAGTCATTTATATTTTAAGGGAGCAATTGTAAGTGAAAGAACACCTGTGACAGCCTGAGGCAGCCCCAGCAAAACAAATTCTTTTGTCTGAGGACAGTACATTGCATATGGCCTCCCGATCTCCAGCTGAAATATTGAATAACTAACTGGCAAAGCAAACACGCTTTATGCCTTCTCTGACTCTCATATGCTAGTGCTACAATGCACTTCCCAAACCCATGGAACTGTACCTGATAGTATTTTCATCTTGATTTTCTTGTAGAACTAATGTAAGTCAAAGTAGGTCTAAAGTTCTTCTTACAAGCAGTACAATCTCTTTTCCACTTGTCAAAATTCTAGAAGCAGGACACCTCAATTTATGACTGACGCAAATCTAAACTCTATGTGCTAGTTTGAGCGTAGCTAGCATGTTT
>WAAF01002202.1:0-36077 GCA_013400475.1 Tricholaema leucomelas
CCTATGCAGCTGAAAAAAACCAAACCCAAACTTTTCTTCTTCACCCATCCAGATGAAAAAAACACAAACCCAAACCTTTATTTTTCCTCTATCCAGCTGAAAAAAAAAAACCCAAACCTTTATTTTTCCCCTATGCAGCTGAAAAAAAACCCAAACCCAAACCTTTATTTTTCCCCTATGCAGCTGACAAAAAAACCAAACCCAAACCTTTATTTTTCCCCTATGCAGCTGACAAAAAAACCAAACCCAAACCTTTATTTTTCACCCACCCATCTGAAAAAAAAACCCAAACTTTTCTTTTTCACCCACCCAGCTGAAAAAAATGCAACAAAACCTTTCTTTTTCACCTCTCCAGCTAAAAAAAATGCAACAAAACCTTTCTTTTTCACCTCTCCAGCTAAAAAAAATGCAACAAAACCTTTCTTTTTCACCTCTCCAGCTGGATGCAATAAAACCTTTCTTTTTCACCTATCCAGCTGAACAAAACAAACCCAAACCTTTCTTTTTCACCTCTCCAGCTGAAAAAAAACAACTTTCTTTTCTGGTCTAGTTGACTGGATAGGGCTGGGAGATAAGGTTGGACTGGATAATCTTGGAGGTCTCTTCCAGCCTGGTTGATTCTATCAAAAGAGCTTCCCAACAAACTGCAATCTTCTCTGCTAACTTCAGCAACTGGTCTGAAGGGCAGGATCTGTGATGAAATTAGATGCTTTTAGTACAAGGATGACCTTAATATCTCATGGGATCTTGTAAGCACTTTTCAGCTACCTGCATGGACATTCTAAAAGCAAAATACTGTCATGAAGGAACAAAAAACATCTAAATGATGAGCTAGTTCATGTATGACCAGCAAGGGTTATAGAGAGGGCTTCAGAATGACACACAACTGCATTGTGAAGCTGTTCAGTTAGGGGTTTGCACACCCATGGAAATACTCTGATCATAGAATCAATCAGGTAGGAAGAGACCTCCAAGCTCACCCAGTCCAACCTAGCACCCAGCCCTATCCAGTCAACCAGACCATGGCACTAAGTGCCTCGTGTGACATTTCTCTACACACACAGTCAAGAGCTGCTCTGCAGTCAATTTCAGAGTGCTTTTCTGCTGTTGGGGATGGGGGCAGTGATGAGAACACAGCCCAGTACCCTGAAACTACTCCACCCCCGTGTTCAGTCTGTCTCCACTAAGTGAAGCTTTCCGTTGGTTTGGTTGTGAGGAAACAAAGGCAGGAGAGGAACAACCAAACACCAAAACAGGCTGCAAGGGTGGGGGGGTCCTTTTTATTGTTTGTGATGTAGTTGACTTGCAAGACAGCTCACATCTCCTTTCTCTGAACAAAGCTCTGACATAAGGCCCCAGAACACCCAAGCCTAACAGATGTGAAGTTCCCCAGTAGTTGTTACAATTAAAGCCAGCTTGAAGCAAGCAAGTGGTGAGATACAACCTAAAGACTAGCAGAAGAACATCAACCTCCAATAAACCACTAACCTGATTGCAACAGAAAGAAATATTCAATAAAGCATTTTATCCTAAGCTAGTTTTAACATGAAGAAATGGAGGCAAGGAAGGTAGCAGAATGTGTTAAGAGAGGAGGTGGTTAACTGACCTCACTCAGAGGAACTGCATCAGCGCTTTACTACAGACTAAAATCTACTACTACTTAGTGTCTGAATTGAGTTTTGTGCTCTACTAACACAAAAGGTGACATTTCCTCCCTCCTCTGCACTTTCCTTGGCAAACAGTGTGCATACACAACCTATGCAGATGAAGTTCTGTTGTACACAGACTAACACTCTAGGAACAACAGCTACCTAAAGTCCAGCTGAGGTATAGGAACCACTAAGTTGTTTCAGTCGTTGTAGACCATGAGCCATGCAACCAGCACAACAGCAACTCCCAATGCTGGCAGCAGAATGAGGTTCTTGTATTTTTGCCATGATGATTGCTCAACTTCTACTTCATCCTTTCTTCTCTTGTTCTTTCTTCGTCCTTTTAACCTGTTTTCAAAAGCTTCCAGTTCAGCCTAGATGGAGAAAACCAGAAGCAGTTGATGTTTGTGTGAGAATTACACCCAAGGAAATGTGCAGATATCAAATAACCTTTCCCCAAACCATGTTATTAAGCCAACTGGCAGCCTCCAACACAAGAAGGACGTTGAACTGTTGGAGTGAGTCCAGAGGAGGGTCACAAAGATGCTGAGAGGGCTGCAGCAGCTCTGCTCTGAGGACAGGCTGAGAGAGTTGGGGCTGTGCAGTCTGGAGAAGAGAAGGCTTCGAGGAGACCTTGGAGTGGCCTTGCAGTATCTGAAGGGGGCTACAGGAAGGCTGGGGAGGGACTATTGACAAGGTCTGGTAACAACGAGAAGAGGAGGAATGGGTTTGAACTGGCAGAGGGGAGACTGAAAGTGGATGTTAGGAAGAAGTTGTTTGCAGTGAGGGTGGTGAGACACTGGCACAGGTTGCCCAGGGAGATTGGGGATGACAGAATCACAGAATGTGACCAAAGATCACATTCTGTGATTCTGTCATCCCCAACCTCCCTGGAGGTATTCGAGGCCAGGCTGGATAAGGCCTTCAGCAACCTGTTCTAGTGGGAGGTGTCTCTGCCTGAAGTGAGGGGGTGGAACTGGATGATCTTTGAGGTCCCTTCCAACCTAAACCATTCAATGATTCAGTGGGAGCTGTACACCTCTTACAGGCGAGGTGGTGGCACTAAAACCCAGGGTTACAAAGCCTTTTGTTACCAAGCACTAAGCCATCCTTCAGTTCCCTGTTAAAGACTGTCACCAACAAATGCAAACAGCTGAAATTTTACTTTAGATGTTGAACTCAGGCTGCAGATGTTAAGGCAAAATGAGATTGTCATTCCATGAGATATCCTGAAATGATAAAAGGCTGGAATCTATAGAAGGGCCACAGGAATGCTCCGAGGGCTGCAGCAGCTCTGCTGTGAGCACAGACTGAAAGAGTTGGGGCTGTCCAGTCTGAAGAAGAAGAGGCTCCCAGGTGACCTTCTTGTGGCCTTCCAGGATATGAAGGAGGCCTGCAAAAAAGCTGAGGAGGGACTTTTGAGGGTGTCAGGGAGTGACAGGACTGGGGGGAATGGAGCAGAGCTGGAGGTGGGGAGAGTCAGGCTGGAGGTGAGGAGGAAGTTGCTGAGCATGAGAGTGGTGAGAGGCTGGAATGGGTTGCCCAGGGAGGTGGTTGAGGCCCCATGGCTGGAGGTGTTNAGACTGTGAAGGTTGTGGTCCCTTCCAACCCTGCCTGGTTCTGTGATTCTATGATCTTCAGAGCCCTCCCCCCCATAACAAGGATGCACTCTCTGCTAAACCCAGAAATGAACAGAAATATAAACCAAAAGGAAAAAAACCAAGAACTGGAGGAAAGTTGATAGTTATTTTGTATGCTCAGCTTAATTTTTGGCTGACAGCTATAACCCTAGATATGCACAAGAAGATTCTATTTGCTATGGGATGATATTACTAGTGTTAGAACCCAGCAGTTAGTCACTCCTGACTGTGGTAGTTACAGATCAGACTTCAAAAGAAAGCCTTAAGAGCCAAAAATGAAGCAAAGCAACTGAAGAAATAAGAAGAAATAAGGATACCAACCACATGAAGTTCAATAAAACCATGTGGAGTTTAATAGGGACAAGTGCAGGGTCCTGCATCTGGGGAGCAACACCAGGCACCAGTACAGGTTGGGGGCTGCCCTGCTGGAAAGTAGCTCTGTGGAGGAAGATCTTGGAGTCCTGATGGGCAGCAAGTTCTGTGTGGGCTACCAGTGTGCCCTTGGGGCCAAGAGAGCCAAAGGCAGCCTGGGGGGCAGCAGGAAAAGAGTGGCCAGCAGGGCTAGGAAGGTTCTTCTGCCCCTCTACTCTGCCCTTCTGAGACCACACCTGGAATAGTGTGTCCAGTCTCGGGCTTCTCAGTTCAAGAGAGACAGAGACCTGCTGCAGAGATTCCAGTGGTCAGCAATGAGGATGATTAGGGGGACTTGAGCATCTCCCCTATGGAGAGAGACTGAGAGCCCTGGGGCTGTTTAGTCTGAAGAAGAGAAGGCTGAGAGAAGATCTGATCAATGTATACAAGTATTTGCAGGGTGGGTGTCAAGTGCCTGGGGGCCAAGCTCTTTTTGGTGGTCAGCAGCAATAAGCCAGAAGAAACAAACTGGAACAGAGAAGGTTTCAGCTCAACATGAGGAGAAACTTCTTCACAGTGAGGGTTCCAGAGCCCTGGAGGAGACTGCCCAGAGAAGTTGTGGAGTCTCCTCTGGAGACTTTCCAAACCTGCCTGGATGCATTCCTGTGCGAACTACCCTAGAAGATCCTGCTTGGCAGAGGGCTTGGGCTGGATCATCTCTGGAGGTCCCATCCAACCTCTGAGGTTCTGTGATTCTGTGATTTCAGGGTGATGCCTGGATTGAACAGTAGGATGCTCTGATCCCTAATCCTCATTTTCCTCTACATCCTTTTAATCATAGAATCAAGCAGGTTGGAAGAGACCTCCAAGCTCAGCCAGCCCAACCTAGCACCCAGCCCTATCCAGTCAACCAGACCATGGCACTAAGTGCCTCAGCCAGGCTTTGCTTCAACACCTCCAGGGAGGGTGACTCCACCACCTTGATTCAAAGAGCATACAGACAAAGTCATTGTAGGGCAGGAAGCTGAAATAAATCTGGAACTTGGCAGCCTGAACAAATGAGTGCAAGACTGGGATGAGACTCCAATGAGAAGCCATCTAACTGCTAAAAAAATCAGAGAGGATACCACAAAAGAGAGTTGAGACAGAAAAGGTTCCACCACCATCCAGATTATGGGGTAAAGCTGTCAGCAGTTAGAGAAAGCCTGGGGCAACAGAGCAGAGAGACAGGATGAAGTGAAAGAGAGAGCAGCAGGAGTGTAGCAAGCCAGGACTGGCTGGGCAAAAGGCACAAACTCAGGCAGAGGAAACATGGACAGTGAACAGAGACAAAGCCTGGCCACAAGAGGAAATAAATCTACTGCAGCACTGCCAGGAAGAGAGGGACTAAGACAATAAGGTAGGTGCATTAAAGCAGCAAGAATAAGACTGTTTGGGGAAATGGGCAGAGCAGTAGTTCAGTAAATACAATTCTCCTTTGGCACTGGAAACTGCCTGATGTCTGGTTTGCCTCTACTGACAGCAAATACTTGTCAGGGGTTCACTCAGCAGATCTCACTTCCTGAATCATAGAATCAACCAGCTTGGAAGAGACCTCTAAGATCATCCTGGCCTGACCAGTGCTGAGTACAAGGAAAGAATAACCCCCCTGGCCTGCTGGCCACACTGTTCTTGAGCCAGCCCAGGATGCCATTGGCTCTGCTGCCCACCTGGGCACACTGCTGCCTCATCTTCAGCTACTATCTACCAGCACCCCCAGGTCCCTTTCTTCCTGGCTGCTCTCAGCCACTCTGTCCCCAGCCTGTAGAGCTGCTTGGGGTTGTTGTGGCCAAAGTACAGAACCCTGCACTTGGCCTTGTTCAGTCTCATCCCATTGGCCTCTGCCCACCCATCCAGCCTGGCCAGGTCCCTCTGCAGGGCTCTCCTACCTTCCAACAGCTCCACACCTGCTCCTAGCTTGGTGTCACCTGCAAACTTGCTGATGCTGGACTCAAGCCCCTGGTCCAGATCATCAATAAAGATAATGAACAAAGATACTGAATGAGACTGGGCCCAGCACTGAACCTTCTTCTCATGCCAGACACCAGCATTAGCAGGAGAAAAGGGACCCAGTCTGATGTCTGTGCCTTTGTACCTAACAAAGGCAGAAATTGTTGGCACTTCTGTGATGACATGGGAGAAAAGTTCAGACAAAGTTCCACAGCCTGCACTTAGAAACAAGATTACTATCAGCTAGCTAATCCTCCTTGAGAAAAGCAAAAAGTGCTTTCATGAAACAGCTTTTGCAGAATCCCAAATCTGGAGGCAAGTGCAAAGTTCTTCAGGTCTTACAGCTGGAGAGGAGAAGACTCTGAGGAGATCTGATTGTGGCCTTCCAAGTATCTAAGGAGGGCATGCAAGAAAGCTGGTGAGGGACTTTAAAGGGTGTCAGGTAGTGATAGGACTGAGGAAAATGAAGCAAAACGAGAAGTGGGTAGATTCAGACTGGATGTTAGGAAGTTCTTCACTTCAGACTAGATATCAGGAAAAGCTTTATCCTAGCAAGAGTGGTCAGGCTTTGGAATGAGCTGCCCAGGGACATCCAACCCTGAGTGTGACCTCCCCTGGCACAACTTGAGACTGTGTCCCCTTCTTCTGTTGCTGCTTGCCTGGGAGAAGAGCCCAACCCCACCTGGCTACAGCCTCCCTTCAGGGAGCTGCAGACAGCAATGAGCTCTGCCCTGAGCCTCCTCTTCTACAGGCTGCACACCCCCAGCTCCCTCAGCCTCTCCTCACAGGGCTGTGCTCCAGGCCCCTCCCCAGCCTTGCTGTCCTTCTCTAGACACCTTCCAGCACCTCAGCATCTCTCTTGAATTGAGGAGCCCAGAACTGGACACAGCACTCATGGTGTGGCCTGAGCAGTGTTGAGTCCAGGGGCAGAATAACCTCCCTTGTCCTGCTGGCCACACTGTTCTTGATCCAGTCCAGGATGCCACTGGCTGTCTTGGCCACCTGTAATCCAACCTTTTACACTGGAGTGGGACAGAGAGGGAGCTTGGTTCTGAATTGTTAAATAACCAAAGCAGTGATCATGTTAGACCACACCTTGAGTACTGTGTTCTGTTCTGGGCCCCCCAGTTTAGAAGGGACATTGAGATGCTTGAACATGTCCAGAGAAGGGCAATGAGGCTGGGGAGAGGCCTCGAGCACAGCCCTATGAGGAGAGGCTGAGGGAGCTGGGATTGGTTAGCCTGGAGAAGAGGAGGCTCAGGGCAGACCTTATTGCTGTCTACAACTACCTGAGGGGTGGTTGTGGCCAGGGGGAGGTTGCTCTCTTCTCTCAGGTGGCCAGCACCAGAACAAGAGGACAGAAGAGGGGAAATTTAGGCTTGAGGTGAGGAGAAAGTTCTTCAGTGAGAGAGTCATTGGCTACTGGAATGGGCTGCCCAGGGAGGTGGTGGAGTCGCCGTCCCTGGAGCTGTTCAAGGCAGGATTGGACGTGGCACTTGGTGCCATGGTCTAGCCTTGAGCTCTGTGGTGAAGGGTTGGACTTGATGATCTGTGAGGTCTCTTCCAACCTTGGTGATACTGTGAGACTGTGATACTGTGATTTTGTCCACCTCTTAGCAGTTGTGAAAACCCTCACTGGTGAAGCAGAGGGAAAATCTGGCTGGTAGTGCCATGATGTGAAGCCTACCCAAGCCATTTCCTTTCCACTAAGAGCTAAGTGATTCCATCTGTAAATGATGTTAGCAGAAGCTGCTACCAAATATAGCAAATGTCAAGATATAAATGTGCAGAGTTACCAGAGCACATAAAGAACTGCATGATGTATTAATCAAAACAGGTCTGAAGAAGCTGTGACTAACAGATGAACTTTACACAAAAGGTTGCTCCTGACATCTGGAAGGGTGTAGAAGAAGAAGATGCAAACTCCTGTCAGAAGGGAGTATACTCAATAAATATATACTGTTAATGTGACCCAAACCTTTTGATGCTTGAGGCACGATGGTAGCAATTAACATTACACTTTGCTGAGACCTCACCTGGAGTACTGCATACAAATCTGGAACCCTCAGTATGGGAAGGACATGGGCCTGATGGAGCAGGTCCAGAGGAAGGCCATGAAAATGATCAGGAGGTTGGAGCTCCTCTGCTAAGAGGACAGGCTGAGAAAGCTGCTGGGGTTGTTCAGCTTGGAGAAGAGAAGGCTCTGGGGGGGACCTAATAGCAGCCTGCCAGTACCTAAAGGAGGCTACACGAAGGCTGCAGAGAGACTTTGCAAAGGCCTGTGGTAAGAGGACAAAGGGCAGTGGCTTCAAACTAGAGGAGCACAGAGTTCAATTGGATGTTAGGAACAAGCTCTTTACTATGGGTTCTGGAACCTGGGAACAGGTTGCCCAAGGAGGTGGTTGTGGCCCCATCCTTGGAGATATTCAAAGTGAGGCTTGACAGGGCTGTGGGCAGCCTGATCTAGTTGAGGATATCCCTGCTGATTGCAGAGGGGTTGGACTGGATGAGCTTTGGAGGTCCCTTCCAGTCCAGACCATTCTATGATCACAGAACTGTTCCTGGTCCCCTGGAGAACAGGCACCTGACTGCATGCTTGCCCTACCTGAGGAGTGGCCACACTGCTCAGTGAAAAACCAAAGCAGACCTTGTCACAGCATGACAGCCATGACACACTAATAAAGCCCTGAGGCAACTACCCAAAGTATGCATAACAGAAGTTGTGACCAACAGAGAAACCTGATGAGATTGGGACAGTAGCACAAGAGGATCAGGACTGTGAGTAAGCCTCTGGCACACCCAGGCAGTGAGCTGCTGCTGTGTGATGTGCAGCTGAAAATGCAACTACAGCCCAACACAGAGCTGCTGGGGTAGGTGAGGTGAGGCAGAAAGCACACTCTGGACTTGGAACATGATTTGGTGTCAGGCACAGGCAGGAGCTACCTGGAAGTTTCAGAAGCAGTGAGGCTGCAGCCTCCAAAAGACAAACCCAACCCAGCCAGCACCACCAAGCAAGCCCACACTTTTTGCCTGAAATCCCATTACTGGCAGTGCCTCCAGGCAGCTGGCACAGAAGCTTCTTGGATGACAGTGCTGAGGACATATGCTCACCACCAGCAGCAACTACAGCAAAGAAGCATTTCCCACCACACCCCCCAAGATCCTGAAGGACAAAGAGTGGCTTAACCTTCCTCATTCTCTCATGATCACAGAATCATAGACTCAGTCAGGGTTGGAAGGGACCACAAGGATCTGCCAGTTCCAACCCCCCTGCCATGCCCAGGGACACCCTACCCTAAAGCAGGCTGCACACAGCCTCAGCCAGCCAGGCCTTAAACACCTCCAGCCATGGGGCCTCAACCACCTCCCTGGGCAACCCATTCCAGCCTCTCACCACTCTCATTCTGACCAACTTCCTCCTCACATCCAGGCTAACTCTCCCCACCTCCAGCTTTGCTCCATTCCCCCCACTCCTGGCACTCCCTGACAGCCTAAAAAGTCCCTCCCCAGCTTTTTTGTAGCCCCCTTCAGATCCTGGAAGGCCACAAGAAGGTCACCTGGGAGCCTCCTCTTCTCCAGCCTGCACAGCCCCAACTCTTTCAGTCTGTGCTCACAGCAGAGCTGCTGCAGCCCTCTCAGCATCCTCCTGGCCCTGCTCTGGACACACTCCAGCATCTCCACAGCCCTCTTGTCCCAGGGGCTCCAGAACTGGATGCAGTACTCCAGGTGGGGTCTCAGCAGAGTGCAGTAGAGGGGGAGAATCACCTCCCTGGCCCTGCTGGCCACACTTCTGCTGCTGCAGCCCAGGCTCTGCTTGGCAGAAGGGAGGCTTCACCCAATATTTCTCTCTCTGTGGAGGATATTGAGCAATTCTGTGGGGGCATTATGAAGTGTTCTGATTCAAACCAGGAGTACTTAGTATTATTAAGATAAAACTATACAATGAACCATCATAATAATGCAAGATTGAACTGCTGATGCTGACAATTCCCATCAAAGAATGAAAACTGGGAAAACATGTGGGCTTTTCAGCCCTGTAAATCATTCACAGCACTTCTCTTTGAGTGAGCTAAGAGTATCACAGTCTCACAGTATGACCAAGGTTGGAAGAGACCTCACAGATCATCAAGTCCAAGCTGTTACCACAGAGCTCAAGGCTAGACCATGGCACCAAGTGCCACGTCCAATCCTGCCTTGAACAGCTCCAGGGACGGCGACTCCACCACCTCCCTGGGCAGCCCATTCCAGTAGCCAAGCTGACATAACACTCTGCAAACTGCACATCAGTAGTTGCAGGTAAATGAAATGATTTACTAACAAGGTCAAAGTGGGGAGGAAGTGAATGAGGGAAAAGAAAGGCTGATACCTGTTGTCTTCTCTTCTCTTCTTCGATAGCAGCTCTGGCTTCTGCCTCTTTGATCTGTGCAAACACACAAAGTGATCAGCAACTACTGCAAACCTCTTTTCTTACAGAGTCATAATTAATCCTGTAGCATGGCTCTCAGCAAAGCCAACCAAAACCTCCACCAAGTGAGCTCTGCAATGAGATTACAAAATATCCTCTGCAACATCTCACATTTGGAAAACACAAAACACACAATGGATGCTGCAAGGCTAGAAATTGAACTTCTGACTTCCAACTTAAGAAGTTTAACAGATCTAAGACTTAAAAAGAACAGTTGGGGCACCAGAAGCCAGGAAAATCTCTGCAGAGAGTTGTTCTGAGTTGTTAGCAGCTTTATCATCAATTCAGTTCATTTTACACATAGAGATAGTTCCTACCTATATAATTTACACACTACTGTTATGTTTTACACATATATATTTCATAGAATCAAGCAGGTTGGAAGAGACCTCCAAGCTCAGCCAGTCCAACCTAGCACCCAGCCCTGGCCAATCAACCAGACCATGGCACTAAGTGCCTCATCCAGGCTTTGCTTCAACACCTCCAGGCACAGCGACTCCACCACCTCCCTGGGCAGCCCATTCCAATGCCAATCACTCTCTCTGCCAACAACTTCCTCCTAACATCCAGCCTAGACCTGCCCTGGCACAGCTTGAGGCTGTGTCCCCTTCTTCTGTTGCTGCTTGCCTGGCAGCAGAGCCCAACCCCACCTGGCTACAGCCTCCCTTCAGGGAGCTGCAGACAGCAATGAGCTCTGCCCTGAGCCTCCTCCTCTGCAGGCTGCACACCCCCAGCTCCCTCAGCCTCTCCTAAGAGAGCTTAGGACAGCAGGCACCCAGCAACAGAAGAAGGGGACACAGTCTCAAGTTGTGGCAGGGCAGGTCTAGGCTGGATGTTAGGAGGAAGTTGTTGGCAGAGAGAGTGATTGGCATTGGAATGGGCTGCCCAGGGAGGTGGTGGAGTCGCTGTGCCTGGAGGTGTTGAAGCAAAGCCTGGATGAGGCACTTAGTGCCATGGTCTGGTTGATTGGCCAGGGCTGGGTGCTAGGTTGGACTGGCTGAGCTTGGAGGTCTCTTCCAACCTGGTTGATTTTATGATTTCATTAATCAAGGCTCCATAGCAGAACCTCTCTTGAGAAAAAACTATCCAAGACCTTTTCAGCCTTTCAGCACATCTAAAGCGCACAGGTCTGGCATGGAAAACGCTGCAGAAGCAGCCTGCTGCTATTTCACTGCCATCTAATGGCAGAACTGCAGATCTAAAGGGAAAGTGACCCATAAATGTGGGGGAAAAAAGGGGCACAAGAGCTGCTTTTTGCACTGGTGTGGTCACAAGACAGAAAGTGAGTTGCTGGAGTGGGTCCAGCGAAGAGCAACAAAGCCAGTGAAGGATCTAAAGAACCTAGAGGGGTAGTTGAGGGAGCTGAGATTGTTTAGTCTGGAAAAGAGGAGGCTGAAGAGAGATGTCTCTGCTCTCTACAACTTCCTGAAAGGAGCTGGTAACGAGAAGGAGGTTGATTTCTTTAGCATTAGGTGACAGGATGAGGGGAAAGAAATGAAATTGCACCAGGAGAGGTTTAGGTTGACTATTAGGAACAAATTCATAGAGTCATAGAATCAGACAGGGTTGGAAGGGACCACAAGGATCAGCCAGTTCCCACCCCCTCTGCCATGCCCAGGGACACCCTACCCTAGAGCAGGCTGCACACAGCCTCAGCCAGCCTGGCCTTAAACACCTCCAGCCATGGGGCCTCAACCACCTCCCTGGGCAACCCATTCCAGCCTCTCACCACTCTCATGCTCAACAACTTCCTCTTCATGTCCAGACTGAATCTCCCCACCTCCAGCCTTGCTCCATTCCCCCTAGTCCTGCCACTCCTTGAGAGCCTAAAAAGTCCCTCTCCAGCTTTTTTTTAGGCCCTGCAAGTGTGGTCAGGCATTGGAGCAGGCTGCCCAGGGAGGTGGTGGAGTAGACATGGCACTTTGGGGACTTGGGTTCAGTGGTGTTACACTGATGGTTGGACTGGATGATCTTAAGAGGTGTTTTCCAACCAAACCAATCCTCTTGATTCTGTATTTGTATAAGACACACAGAGGGAAGCTTAACCATTCCCATCACAGCATGGAGAAATGTTTCTAGAACTCTTCCTTCAATCAGATGTCCATTAAAAGACTCAGTGGATCCCTTCAGAAGTGCCATGCAGAAAGGATTTCATTAAGAGGTAACACACTTAGGATTTGGAACTGTAGTTTTTAAACAGACCTATCCCATTTTGGACACATTAAACAGCAAGTAACATAATCTACTTTAGTCAGGGGCATCTGATTGAAGATCATTTCACTTTGGCATTTACAAGCCACTGCAGGCTAGAAAAAGATGCCTAGAAAGAACTGAACTAGAACTTTGTAGCTACAAATAAAACCACTCCAAACAAAGAATCACAGAATCAGTCACAAGGATCATCTAGTGCCAACCCCACTGCCATGGGCAGGGACACCCTACCCTAGAAATGTGTCCAGTTCTGGGCCCCTCAATTCAAGAGAGATGTTGAGGTGCTGGAAGGTGTCCAGAGAAGGGTGACAAAGCTGGTGAGGGGCCTGGAGCACAGCCCTGTGAAGAGGGGCTGAGGGAGCTGGGGGTGTGCAGCCTGCAGAAGAGGAGGCTCAGGGCAGAGCTCATTGCTGTCTGCANCTGGGGCACTTAGTGCCATGGTCTGGTTGATTGTCTAGGGCTGGTTGCTAGGTTGGACTGGCTGAGCTTGGAGGTCTCCTCCAACCTGGTTCATTCTATGATTCTCTGAAAACACTGCCTACCAATTCTCCTGACTAAGCCAAATGCAAGTCTGGGAAAAAACCACAGCTGCTATTAACCAGAACAACTCCTTCTGCCTTGTGCTGTGATTCCCCTTTTTTTTCTTTTTGCTTGATAAAAAGGATTCTGTGCTCACTTTTTCCTCCTTTTCCTTTAATCACTGGGAAGAAATTCCAGCTAGAATGGATACATTACCTCAGATGCTTTCCTTTTCATTTCCTTGCACAATGCATCACACTCCAGTGAAGTTTGGCCTTCTTGTATCTTGCTGCACTGGATTTCCTGTTAAGCATAAATGTGGGTCTTTAATCAGCATTTTCCCATGTGAAGATTTAGTTAGTTACCCATTTCTGTATGAAGATAACTGTAAACCATTGTTTAGCACACCATGAGTTACCCTGAAGATAAAGCTAATGGGGAGAAGTTATTTGAACCTGTAAAGCTGTATGAAGTTGTCCTGGAGGGCTGGAGCTGCTCTGCTAGGAGGAGAGANCATATCCATATCCTTTGAGGAAGGTGGACAGAGACAGCTTATGCCATTAGACCACTTGTGCCTGTGAATGACCACATCAGGGGTGAGAAGGAGCTAGTACCTGCTGAAGCACCCTACTGAGACATGCTCCTGTGTCCCAGCTCATGTGGTCTCTCATGAATTCACTTTGCTTTAGCACACTCCTTGTTCTATGAACCTATCTCCACATGCTTGCTGAACTGTCTGCTATGGTTAGGCTTTTCTAGAGGCATAGCCCAAGGATGTGACCTGCCTGTACAACTGCAGGGTTTGGGCTGTGTGATAGTTGACAGAACTTGCCAATCGAGCCTGAAAGTCTGAGCAGAAGGTGACAGAAGTCACAGAACCACAGAACCTTAGAGGTTGGAAGAGACCTTCAGAGATCATTCAGTCCAACCTCTCTGCCAAAGCAGCATCCCCTAGGGTAGATTGCACAGGAATGCATCCAGGCAGGTTTTGAAGGTCTCCAGAGAAGGAGACTCCACAACCTCTCTGGGCAGCCTGCTCCAGGGCTCTGGCAGCCTCACTGCAAAGAAGTTTCTGCTCATGTTGAGCTGAAACCTTCTCTGGTCCAGTTTGTAGCTGTTGCTCCTTGGCTTATTGCTGCTGACCATCAAAAAGAGCTTGGCCCCAGCCACTTGACACCCACCCCTCAGATGTTTAGACATTGATCAAATCTCCTCTCAGCCTTCTCTTCTCCAGACTCAACAGCTCCACAGCTCAGTCTCTCTACACAGGGGACATGCTCAAGTGGCCCAATCATGCTCGTGGCTCTCTGCTGGACTATTTCCAGCAGGTCTCTGTCTCTCTTGAACTGAGAAGCCCAAGACTGGACACAGTATTTCAGGTGTGGTCTCCCTAAGGCAGAGTAGAAGGTGATAAGAACCTCCCTAGACCTGCTGGCCACACTTTTCTCCATGCACAGCTTTACCTCTTGTGTTTTGAGGTTGTGCAGTTGTTACATCTAACTCTTAGCTGATAAACCCAAGCAATGGAGTCGCTGTCCCTGGAGGTGTTCAAGCCAAGCCTGGATGAGGCACTTAGTGCTATGGTCTGGTTGATTGGCCAGGGCTGGGAGCTGGTTGGACTGGATGAGCTTGGAGGTCTCTTCCAACCTACTTGATTCTATGATTCTATAACTTATGCACTAATTGTTACAAAAGGTAGACATTCTGTCTCTGGATAACAGCATGCAGGCAGTTCTTTACTTCATAAACCAGCAGAATTAGGAAGAAGGCCCAATTCCAGCAGGCTAAAAAGTACATTGCAACTGCTGCAAACTCAGCTAACAGAGTGTGACAGGATTCCACTCTTCATGCTTGACAAGTTGAGCTGCAGTGAGCTGTGAAAGTTCCACTGGAAAAAGCAGATTTCACACTGCCCTGTCAAGTGGCCTGGCACTAACCCTACAGCACTGATCATCAACAGTGATGATTTTATCAGCACTGACCATCCCTTGCTCTCAGTGGATGAGGGAAGAACCACTTCTAACAGCTTAAACAAATAATAATTAAAAGAGTTTTGTTTTAAGACAGCATTTCACTGAGCTCCTTAACATTGTGCTGGGCCCAGTCCTGTTCAACAGCTTTACTGATGGTCTGGATGAGGGGATTGAGTCCAGCATCAGTAAGTTTGCAGAAGACACCAAGCTAGGAGAAGGTGTGGAGCTGCTGGAGGGTAGAAGAGCCTTGCAGAGGGACCTGGCCAGGCTGGATGGGTGGGCAGAGGCNCCAACCCCACCTGGCTACAGTCTCCCTTCAGGTAGCTGCAGACAGCAATGAGCTCTGCCCTGAGCCTCCTCTTCTGCAGGCTGCACACCCCCAGCTCCCTCAGCCTCTCCTCATAGGGTTTGTGTTCCAGGCCCCTCACCAGCTTTGTTGCCCTTCTCTGGACACCTTCCAGCACCTCAACATCTCTCTTGACTTGAGGAGCCCAGAACTGGACACAGTACTCAAGGTGTGGCCTGACCAGTGTTGAATACAGGTTGCTCAGAGCCCCATCAAGCCTGACCCTGAATGTCTCCAAGGATGCGGCCTCCACCACCTCCCTGAGCAACCTGTTCCTGAGTTCCACCACCCTGAGTGAAGAACTTCTTCCTTAATGTCCAGTACTGTATAGCTGTGATAAAGTAGTTACATGACTTTGTACCCTGCTCTGGTGAGGCCACATCTCAATTACTATGTTCAGTTTTGGGCACCTCATTGCAAGAGGGATGTGGAGGTGTTGGAGAGAGTGCAGAGGAGGGCAACAAAGCTGGGGAAGGGCCTGGAGAATAAATCTGATGAGGAACAACTGAGGGAGCTGGGGATGGTTAGTGTGAAACAGAGGAGGCTGAGGGGAGACCTCACTGCTGTCTACAGCTGCCTGAAAGGACATTTTAAGAAGCTTGCTGCTGGTCTCTTTTCACAAGTCATTAGTAGTAGAACAAGAGGAAATGGCCTCAAGCTGCTGGCACCTGCAGGAGGCTGAGAGTGGGTTTAGGTGGGTGCAGAGGAGGGCAAGAAGGCCAGGGAAGGGCCTAGAAAATAAATCTTATGAAGAGTGATTGAAGGAGTTGGAAATGATCAGTGTGAAAAAGAGAAGGTTGAGGGGGGACCTCATCAGTGTCTACAATTACCTGAAAGGACCTTGTGGAGAGTTTGGTGCTGGTCTCTTCTCACAGGTCATCAGTGATAGAACAAGAGGGAATGGCCTCAAGCTGCCACTGGATAGGTTTAGACTGGACATTAGGAAAAATGTTTTCCCAGCAAGAGTGGTCAGGGACTGGGATGGGCTGCACAGAGAGGTGATGGAGTCACCAACCCTGGGTGTGTTTAAAGGTGGTTTGGATGTGGTGCTTGGGGCTACGGTTTAGGGTGCACCTTGTAGAGTAGGGTTCTAGGTTGGACTTGGTGACCCTGAGGGGCTTAGCCAACCTGAATGTGTTTGTGATTCTGTCCTTCATCTTTGTTAGAAGCAAAAGGTGCTGATGTTTGTACTTGCTTTTAGGTTTGCAGAAAACCTGCAACTGCTTTCATTAGTGAGGGATTCACAAGTCTCTGCTTGTTCCAACTTACTTCAATCATTATGAATTTTCCCAATACTGGCAGAAAAAAAAAAAGCTTTTATTTTCTTCTCAAATCATCCAACTATTCTCTCAGTGAAGCCACAAAACTTGAAGATAAAGCTACTGTAAGTTAGGCAGCTAAAAACTTTTGGTACTAACAGGATTTTATACTCTCCAGTGAATCTTTCAGTATTACAGCCCTGATCTCCAGCTGATGTTAATTGTTACATCTCTACTGGAGTTAACTGGATGGATTAGGTCGGTGCAATCCCAAGCACAGCTCCAGGCTGGGTGGCAAATGACTGAGAGCAGCCCTGAGGAACAGGACCTGGGGGTCTGGGCTGATGAAAAGCTCAACAGGAGCCTGCAGTGTGCACATGCAGCCCAGACAGCAACCCTGTGCTGGGCTGCAGCAAGAGCAGTGTGGGCAGCAGGGCAAGGGAGGGGATTCTGCCCCTTGGCTCTGCTCTCCTCAGACCCCACCTGCAGTCCTGGGTGCAGTTCTGGAGCCCCCAACACAAGCAGGACATGGAACTGNAGTGGGAGGTGTCCCTGCCTATGGCAGGGGGTTGGAACTGGACGATCCTTGAGGTCCCTTCCAACCTGTGATTCAAACCTGCACCAAAGACAACCTATGCAGAGAAACTTAGAACCAAGCAAATTCTCCCAAGTGCAACTTGAAGCATTTACCTTTTTCAGTCTCTTACAGAGGCATCGAAGTTTAACCTTCTGGCTGCAGTTCAGAGGGCAGCTACCTGAGTGGCAAACCTCTTTACACCGGTGACCACAGGGCAGCTGTAAAGAACAAGAAACACAACCAAAACACTCACACCAAGAAAAGATTCTCAAGTTACAAAGAGTCTATCAGCTGGTTTTGGGCATAGCAGCTTGAAGGAAAACTCCTTCAGCTTCTCATTTTTGTCCACTTGTGAAAGAACAGATTTTTTTGGTTGGTTGGGTTTGTTTCCCCACAAAACATTTCCTTGCTGTTTACCACATTTCAGCTCCTGTAGAACAATGTCACTTTACAGCTTGGATCCAGAGCTCCTGCTTTGGTAGAATTCTGTGTTGGCATAATGAACACTGCCAGGGCAGAGCCTCATCATCAATAAATGGCTTCATTTTTTCTCTGTCTCAGTTAGGGTGGTCCTGCCATGCTTGTCTTTGGAAGGTAGGAGCTGTAGGTCTCAGCAGGGATGAAATAACCTCTTCAGGGCAGGGAAGTGGAGTTGGGGCTGTTCAGCCTGGGGAAAAGAAGGCTTAGGGGAGGTCTTACAGTGGCTTTCCAGTACCTGAAGAAGGCCACAGGAGAACTGGGGAGGGACTTGTGACAAGGGCAGGAGGAGCGATGGCTTTGAGCTGGAAGAGGGGAGATTGAGACTGGAGATGAAGAAGAAATTCTTTACAGTGAGAGAGAGAAGACACCAGAACAGGTTGCCCAGGGAGGTTGTGGATGTCCCCTGCCTGGCAGTGTTCAAAGCCAGGCTGATTGAGGCCTTGAGCAACCTGGGCCAGTGGAAAGTGCCCCTGTCCACGGCAGAGTGAATGAGATGCTCTTAAAGGTCCCTTCCAAACCATTCCATGAATTACTGAAGTCCAGTCCTTCAAAGCCAGACACCTCCAGTGATCCCTCCAGGACTGGACAAAGTCCTCCAAGCAGCCCTCCATTCTGCTGTTTTGCTAAGAAAGCTGTTCCAGGAGCTCACTACAAGATGCAAGAGCTCACACTCGGTGCCATGGATTAGTTCGAAGGTGTTAGGTGATAGGTTGGACTTGATCATCTGGAAAGTCTTTTCTAGTTAATTCTGTCTTCATACTTAAACTACCTACATTTATTCTAGGAAGTCTAAACCTCTTACTTCTTATCCTCATGTTGAAATATTTCTCTCCTGTCCCTTCATCAAAGGCTCTCGATTGCCAGAGTGTTCCTTCCATTGCACTTAGAATCACAGAATCAACCAGGTTGGAAGAGATCTCCAAGCTCAGCCAGTCCAACCTAGCACCCAGCCCTGTCCAGTCAACCAGACCATGGCACTAAGTGCCTCAGCCAGGCTTGGCTTCAACACCTCCAGGGACAGCGACTCCACCACCTCCCTGGGCAGCCCATTCCAATGCCAATCACTCTCTCTGCCAACAACTTCCTCCTAACATCCAGCCTAGACCTCCCCTGGCACAACTTGAGGCTGTGTCCCCTTGTTCTGTTGCTGCTTGCCTGGCAGAAGAGCCCAACCCCACCTGGCTACAGCCTCCCTTCAGGTAGCTGCAGACAGCAATGAGCTCTGCCCTGAGCCTCCTCTTCTGCAGGCTGCACACCCCCAGCTCCCTCAGCCTCTCCTCACAGGGCTGTGCTCCAGGCCCCTCCCCAGCCTTGCTGCCCTTCTCTGGACACCTTCCAGCACCTCAACATCTCTCTTGAATTGAGGAGCCCAGAACTGGACACAGCACTCAAGGTGTGGCCTGAGCAGTGCTGAGCACAGGGGCAGAAGAACCTCCCTTGTCCTGCTGGCCACACTGCTCCTGAGCCAGCCCAGGATGCCATTGGCTCTGCTGCCCACCTGGGCACACTTCAACCAGCTTAAATCAATGCAGCAGGCAGAATCGCACGGAACACTCCAAAGGACATCTCAGCAGAAAGGATTCAGCACAATGCCTTAATTGCACCTTACTCTTAAGAGAATACCTTCCTTAATACATCTTCAGCTCTAATTTGCATTTCTCTCCAGCTCATCATGCTGTGACAATAAGAACTTCTGCTGTTTCCTGGGAGCTTACTATTAGCCTTGACAGGCATCATCTTATTGGGTGTTTTTTCTGTATCCAGTACATGTGTTCTGCAGATGCACTTCTTCAACTGTCATGTACTGACAACACTCCACAAATTTTCATCAGAGAATTCTGCTGGGTTCTGGTGCCAAGGTCATTACTTAAAACAATGCAAGGTCAGGCATCAAGCCAGTCCTTGGGAAAACTTCCTTATTTTTAACATCTCTTGCTCCAACTTTCCATTTAGCTTCGCTGGTTTGGGGTTTTGGGTTTGGTTCTTTTGGTTTTGGGGTTTGTTTTTTTTTTTGAGGTGAGTGGTTTGAGGTTTTCTAACTAGGAAAATGGAAGCAGTTGTTTCCTTTAGACCACCTTTATTCTTACATTAACCCTCTTAGAATCAAGCAGGTTGGAAAAGACCTCCAAGCTCAGCCAGGCCAACCTAGCACCCAGCCCTGGCCAATCAACCAGACCATGGCACTAAGTGCCTCATCCAGGCTTTGCTTCAACACCTCCAGGCACAGCAACTCCACCACCTCCCTGGGCAGCCCATTCCAATGCCAATCACTCTCTCTGCCAACAACTTCCTCCTAACATCCAGCCTAGACCTCCCCTGGCACAACTCGACACTATGTCCCCTTGTTCTGTTGCTGGGTGCCAGCCAGCAGAGCCCAACCCCACCTGGCTACAGCCTCCCTTCAGGTAGCTGCAGACAGCAATGAGCTCTGCCCTGAGCCTCCTCTTCTGCAGGCTGCACACCCCCAGCTCCCTCAGCCTCTCCTCACAGGGCTGTGCTCCAGGCCCCTCACCAGCCTTGCTGCCCTTCTCTGGACACCTTCCAGCACCTCAACATCTCTCTTGAGGAGCCCAGAACTGGACACAGCACTCAAGCTGTGGCCTGAGCAGTGTTGAGTACAGGGGCAGAATAACCTCCCTTGTCCTACTGGCCACACTGTTCCTGATCCAGGCCAGTTGTTTCTGTTAGACCCCCTTCATCCTCAGATTAACCCTCTTCTGTCTCTGAACTAGATATTCACAAGGTGGCATTGACTCAACTGCTCTGCTGAAGCCTTGTGTAGCAGATCTAAGCTATTTGCTTCATTTGGCAGGAAAAAAACATATGTACTGGTCATCTTATCAAAGAAAGAACTTAGGTTTGCTCAGAAGCCACTGATCATCAGTCAATCAAACCTGCATTTTGCCTCAACTGGAAAAGATGAGGGGAGAAACTTGTCTTGAAACATTAGACACCAGGTAGAACACAGAGTGCAACAGCTGAGTCTGTGATAGGACAAACGGTAATAGTTTGAAGCTGAAGGAAAGCAGAATCATAGAATGGCTTAGATTGGAAGGAGCCTCAGAGATCATCTACTCCAACCTCCCAACCACGGGCAGGGACAACTCTCAGCTAGACTCAGCTGCTCAAGGCCTCATCCAACCTGGCCTTGAACAACTCCAGGAAGGAGGCAGCCACAACCTCCCTGGGCAGCTTGCTCTTGAGTCATAGAATCAACCAGGTTGAAAGAGACCTCCAAGATCAGCCAGGCCAACCTAGCCCTGTCCAATCAACCAGACCACGGCACTAAATGCCCCATCCAGGCTTTGCTTCAACACCCCCAGGGATGGTGACTCCACCACCTCCCTGGGCAGCCCATTCCAATGCCAATCACTCTCTCTGCCAACAACTTCCTCCTCACATCCAGCCTAGACCTCCCCTGGCACAACTTGAGACTGTGTCCCCTTCTTCTGTTGCTGGGTGCCTGGCAGAAGAGACCAACCCCCCCCACCCATCTCACCACCCTGATACTGAAGAATTCCTTCCCTGCTCTCCTTCACCTTCAAACCATTCCAACTTGTCCTGTCTTTAGACACCCTGATGAAAAGTCCCTCTGCAGCCTTCCTGTGGGATCCCTGCACATAAAAGATGAAGACTGACAGACAAAACTTCAGCACACATGAAGCTGAAGAGAATCTTCCCAAAACATCTGCAAGCATCCTCCAAAGAATTTAATCACCCCTGATCAAAACAACAACAAAGTTACATTTCCTTCAACAGGATATTTTGTTATTGTTACCAAACATGACAAAGAGCTTTTTAATTGAAGCATCTCATCTAACAGCTGTGGCAATATCAAAGCCTTTGCTTCTCTCCCTAAAGCAGAAAGGAAATGGGATCTATGCAGCATAATATTAGAGCTCATTTTTATACTTTCTTACTGCCACAGCCCAAACAAAACCATGAAATGATTCAAGACTTCTAAGTTGCTGCTCTGTTTTTTTCCAAGGCATCAGACAATGGAGTTGATTTTCATCATCTCCACATGGAGCACACAACCTGGAATTCAAATGCTGGAGTGTACTGGTACCACTACTTCCATTAACCAAAAAAAGAAAAACCTTCTCAAAACTAAGACTTCAGTAAAGTTCTTTACCATGAGGGTAGTGGAATGCTGGAATAAGTTGCCAGGGAGGTCATTAAGGCTCTATGCTTGGAGATCACAGAATCATAGAATCAAGCAGGTTGGAAGAGACTTCAAGCTCATCCAGCCCAACCTAGCACCCAGCCCTGGCCATTCAACTACACCATGGCACTAAGTGCCCCATCCCCATCCAGGCTTTGCTTCAACACCTCCAGGCATGGCGACTCCACCACCTCCCTGGGCAGCCCATTCCAGTGCCAATCACTCTCTCTGCCAACAACTTCCTCCTAACATCCAGCCTAGACCTCCCCTGGCACAACTTGAGACTGTGTCCCCTTGTTCTGTTGTTGGTTGCCTGGCAGAAGAGACCAACCCCAGCTGGCTACAGCCTCCTTTCAGGTAGTTGTAGACAGCACATTCATGGTGAGGCTCGATGGGGCAACCTGATCTAGCTGAGGATGCTGAGTGCAGAGGGGGTTGGACTGGATAAGCTTTGGAGGTCCCTTCCAACCCAGACTATTCCATGACTATTCTAAATCACTGCAAGGCACTGAACTCAAGCTGCACTGTGCTAAGCTTGATGGAGTGACAGTGCACACTGAGCAAACAGCAACCTCACTGAGCTCTGCTCAGGAGCCAAGGTTGGCTTCTGGCACCAAGTAAGAAAATGCTCATAAAACACTATTTTGAAATTTACTTGAGGCTCTCAGGGCTGCACACAAAACATTTCCAATTTAATTCTGGGCAGACATAATTGATTTGTAAACCTTAAGTGTTCTAAACTCATAGAATTGTTTGGCTTGGAAGAGACTTTAAACATCGTCTAGTTCCAACTGCCTTGCCACGGGCAGGGACACCTTCCCAGGTTCCTCATCAAGCCTGGCACTGAACATCTCCAGGGAAGGGTTATCCACACCCTCTCTGGGCAACTCATCTCAGTGTCTCACCACCCTCACTCTCAAGAACGTCTTCACAGGCTCACAGGATGTTAGGGGTTGGAAGGGACCCAAGGAGATCGAGTCCAACCTCCCTGCCAGAGCAGGACAATCCTATCTAACACAGATCACACAGGAACACATCCAGACAGGCCTTGAAAGGCTGCAGAGAAGGAGACTCCACAACCTCCCTGGGCAGCCTGTGCCAGTGCTCTGTGACCCTTACAGTAAAGAAGTTCCCCCTTGTGTTGAGGCAGAACCTCTTTTGCTGCAACTTACACCCATTGCTCCTTGTCCTGTCCCAGGAAGCAGTGAGCAGAGCCTGTCCCCCCCTCCTGGCAGCCTTCAGATACTTATAAACACTTACCAAATCCCCTCTCAGTCCTCTCTTCTCCAGACTAAACAGCCCCAGGTCTCTCAGCCTCTCCTCATAAGCCATGCCCTCCTGTGCCCTAATCATCCTTGCAGCCCTCCGCTGGACCCTCTCCAGCAGATCCCTGCCCCTCTTAAAGTGGGGGGCCCAAAACTGAGCACAGCATTGAGGTCTCAACAGGGCAGAGTAGAGGGGAAGGAGAACCTCTCTTCATCTGCTGGACACACTCTTCCTAATACATCCCAGGATCCCATTGGCCTTCTTGGTCTTTCTAATATCCAGTCTACATCTGCTCTCCTCAGCCCATTCCCTCTTATCATAAGATAATGACTTACATAAGTCCCTCCTCAGCTTTCTTGTAGCCCCCTTCATGTACTAGAAGGTAGCCCCAAGGCCTCCTTGCAGCCTTCTTTTCTGCAGGCTGAACAGCCCCCTAGAGGAGGCTCTCCAGCCCTCTCATCATCTTCAGGGCTCTCCTCTGGACCTGCTCCAACAGCAACATGTCCCTCTTACGCTGGGGGCACCAGAACTAGATGCAGTGCTCCAGGTAGGGTCTCACTAGAGGAGAGCAGGGAGCAGAATCACCTCTCTTGTCCAGCTGGTCTCATTTCTTTGGATGCAGCCTAGCACATAGCTGCCTTCTGGGCCACCAGCACCCACTGCTAGCTCATGTTGAGTTTTTCACCAGCTGATGCTCCCAAGTCCTTCTCCTCCAGCCTGCAACTCCCTCCTTGGAGATATTCAAAACTCACCTGGACAAGGTCCTGTGTGATCTGGTCTAGGTGGTCCTGCTCTGGCAAGGGGGTTGGACTGGATGAGCTTTGGAGGTCCTTGCCAGCCCCTGACATTTTGTGGTCTCCTTACCCAGCCTGGGTTTGTGCTTAGGATTGCCCCAATCCAGGTGCAGGACCTTGCACTTGGCCTTATTGAACTTCACGAGGTTGGCTTGGGCTCATCTCTGAAGCCTGTCCAAGCCCCTGTGGATGGCCTCCCTTCCCCACAGTGTGCCAGCTGGACCACACAGCTTGGTATCATCTATGAACGTGCTGAGGGTATTCTTATTCACCTCTTTTGGCCAAGTCAGTTCTAAGTCTTTGCCATGAGGTCCCTGCAATGGGCTCCATCACTCTTTGCTGGGGAAGGGCGGTGTGGGGCAATGGCAGGGTGACATCTGTGAATGCTGTGCCTCCAAATTGTGTTTAATCAATAACTGCTTTGGAAAAGAACTATCTGCCTTATGATACAGTTGCAGACAAGTATTTTATACTGCTAAACCAGACAAAACATCCTTAATACTGTTCAATAGTCAGACAAAGAGGAAGAAATTGTTTAGACCAAAAAAAGGTAAAAGAATCCCATACAGCACACATGAAGCTATGATAACAGGACCTGAGGAAAGTAGGGTGAGCTGTAACACCAAGATATCAACTACCTGAAGCAGGATTCTACTTGAAGAACAGGATGTGAAGAAGCATCTCCCTCCCTGGAGGTGTTCAAGGCCAGATTGGATGAGGCCTTGAGCAACCTGTTCTACTGTGAGGTGCCCCTGCCTATGTTAGGGAGTTGGAACTAGATGATCCTTGAGGTGCCTTCCAACCTAAACCATTCTATGATTCTAAGCAGGACATGAACTTTCTGTGCTTCATGAAAGCCAATAAAAGCTAAAGCTAGAATTTAGAATCATAGAATCAGTCAGGCTTTTTTGTAGCCCCCTTCAGATCCTGGAAGGTCACCTGGGAGCCTCTTCTCCTCCAGACTGCACAGCCCCAACTCTTTCAGTCTGTGCTCACAGCAGAGCTGCTGCAGCCCTCTCAGCATCCTCCTGGCCCTGCTCTGGACACACTCCAGCATCTCCACAGCCCTCTTGTCCCAGGGGCTCCAGAACTGGATGCAGTACTCCAGGTGCGGTCTCAGCAGAGCACAGCAGAGAGGGAGAATCACCTCCCTGGCCCTGCTGGCCACACTTCTGCTGCTGCAGCCCAGGCTCTGCTTGGCTTTCTGGGCTGCAAGTGCACACTGCTGGCTCCTGCTGAGCTTCTCCTCCAGCAGCACTCCCAAGTCCCTCTCCTCAGGGCTGCTCTCCAGCCACTCACTGCCCAGCCTGGAGTTGTGCTTGGCACTGCTTCAACCCAGATGCAGGACCTTGCACTTGGTCTTGTTGAACCTCCTGAGGTTGGCTTGTGCCCACCTCTCCAGCTTGTCCAGGTCCCTCTGGATGCCATCCCTGCCCTCCAGCCTGTCTGCTGCACCACACAGCTTGGTGTCATCAGCAAACCTGCTGAGGATGCTCTCAATGCCACTGTCCATGGCACCTTCATGGGAAGGGAAGACATCATCAGTTTGAGAAGACTCTCTGGACAGCAGAAACTGCTCAAAAACCTTTTTTCCTCCAAGGTATTTAGAGGAATAAGAATTTTAGAGTTGGATACAAGCTTCATAAAGCAGACTCTGCTGTCCTAATGTCTCTTAGAAGAGGTTCTCTTAGGAGAGGCTGAGAGAGATGGGGATGTGCAGCCTGCAGAAGAGGAGGCTTAAGGATGACCTCATTGCTGTCTGCAACTGCCTGAAGGGAGGCTGTAGCCAGGTGGGGTTGGTCTGTTCTGCCAGGCACCCAGCAACAGAACACAGGGACACAGTCTCAAGTTGTGTCAGGGCAGGTCTAGGCTGGATGTTAGGAGGAAGTTGTTGGCAGAGAGAGTGATTGGCATTGGAATGGGCTGCCCAGGGAGGTGGTGGAGTGGCCGTGCCTGGAGGTGTTGAAGCCAAGCCTGGATGAGGCACTTAGTGCCATGGTCTGGTTGATTGGCCAGGGCTGGGTGCTAGGTTGGATTGGATGATCTTGGAGGTCTCTCCCAACCTGCTTGATTCTATGATTCTATTCTATGATTCTTTCACATCTCACTGCATTAAATAAAAAAGACATAAGCCCTGGAGCAGAGCAATCCTAAACTGCAAGCTTGAATTCAGAACCTCTACTAGATGGATTTGAAGTCCCAGACTGAGTTTTGGGAATATGCCCAGAAAAAAAACAAATATCACAACAGTTACATTAAGATGAGAAATGGGGGGGAGGGGAGGGAAATAATAATGCTTTTAAAAAGAAGTCTTTGAAGAGAAGCTGAAATACAGGAACACAGACTTCATGTTAAGAGATTATAAGCACTCTTGAAAATAAAGAGGAGGAAGTCTTGGAGCAAATAAAACCAAAGTAATAGAGAGGGAAATGTAAGGACAAAATGAAGAGGTAAATGGAGAATAAAATAACATCCAAAAGTGTTCCCCCGCCAGGAAGAGAGCTCTCAGCCAGCCAGATGAGAAAATTGTGACAGGCACATTCATTTACAGAAAAAAAAGACATCAGAAAGGCATCTGCAAGGGTAAAAGACAGGAGACACAAAAGCAGCACAGAGCACAGCCTTCCTCCTGGGATTAGTATCATCTTGTCTGAAAACCAAGCAGGAATCCTGCCCATTTCTGCAGTTAGTGCAAGTTTTCTAATGCAGGCAAAGATGAACAAGGGGACACAGTCTCAGGTTGTGGCAGGGGAGGTCTAGGCTGGATGTGAGGAGGAAGTTGCTGGCAGAGAGAGTGATTGGCATTGGAATGGGCTGCCCAGGGAGGTGGTGGAGTCACCATCCCTGGAGGTGTTGAAGCAAAGCCTGGATGGGGCACTTAGTGCCATGGACTGGTTGATTGGACAGGGCTGGGTGCTAGGTTGGACTGGCTGAGCTTGGAGGTCTCTCCCACCCTGGTTGATTCTATGACTCTAAATGATGTTCTTTAGTACAAGCATTTTTATTGCAGGGAAGGAGAATTTCTCAGAGACTCTGGAGAGTTTAGCACTGGAAACACTACTGTGTCCAGTTGTGGTGTGCCCATCATGAGAGTGAGACTGAACTGTTGGATCAAGTTTAGATGGAGTCACAAAGATGATCCAAGTACTGGAGCACCTACACTATGAGGACAGACTGTGGGAGCTAGGGGAGAAGAGAAGACCCTGTGGGGATCTTAGAGCTGTCTTCCAATACCTGAAGGAATTCTTCTCATCAATTAGTACATCCAAGTCTCTCTCTTCAGAGCTACTCTCAATACACACTGTACCCAGTCTGGATTTGTGCTCAGGATTGGCCCAAACCAGATGTAGAACCCTAGACTTAGACTTTGAATCAGAGAATCAGTCAGAGCTGGAAAGAACCACAAGGATCATTCAGTTCCAACCCCCTTCCCATGCCCAGGGACACCTCACACTACATCAGGCTGGCCAGAGCCTCATCCAGCCTGGCCTTAAACACCTCCAGGGATGAGGCTTCCACCACCTCCCTGGGCAACCTCTTCCAGGCTCTCACCACTCTCACAGTTAAGAGCCTCTTCCTAACATCCAGTCTCAATCTCCCCATTTCTAGCTTTGTTCCATTCCCCCCAGTCTCATCACTACCTGACAGCCTAAAACTCTGCGTGTAGCTAACCACCTTCACATCTAGCATCCAGACTAAACTTCCCTATTTCACTCAGCCCACAACACTGTTCCAACACCCTTACAAAAACAACCTCCACAAAATTCCACACACCCATCATAGATTGCTTTAGGTTGGATGGGACCTCAAAGCTCATCCAGTTACAACCTCCTGCTATAGGCAGGGACACCTCCCACTAGAACAGGTTGCTCAAGGCCTCATCTAACCTGGCCTTGAACACCTCCAATGAGGGAGCATCCACAACCTCCTTGGGCAACCTGTGCCAGTGTCTTACCACCCTCACTGCAAAGAATTTCCTAACATCTAGTTTCAATCTCCCCTCTGCCAGTTTAAACCCATTACTTCTTATCCTTTCATTAGAAGACCTTGTGAATAGTCCTTCCCCAGCCTTCCTGTAGGCTCCCTTCAGATACTGGAAGGCCACTCCAAGGTCTCCTGGAAGCCTTCTCCTCTCCAGGCTGCAGAGCCCCAACTCTCTCAGCCTGTCCTCACAGCAGAGCTGCTGCAGCCCTCTGCTCATCTTTGTGTTAACATGGCTTACCTCTTTTGGACATTGATTTCTGCAGGAAACAAGAAGCTCTTTTCCTTTTAAATCAGCACCTGTAAGCTTCCTGGAACAGATTCCAAACAAACAAACAAAAGTAGTCAGTAAAATCAGAAAATCAGAGGTATAGCTGTAAAGAGAAGTGACTCCTTTGCTCCCACCCTGACATAAACTACACTATTTTACAGACAAAGTGATGTAAATTTAGAGGATTTGAGGTACTGTGAAGAATATGCAGGCACAGGATGAATGCCTTCAAAGAAACAGGCAGAGGATAATGCTTCAATCCCCAAGTCCCATCTCATATTCACTGAGGTTTAGTTAACTTTCCATGGTCAAAGACACAAATGATTATTAACAAAGCTACCCAATTAAGACAGATAGATTTTAAAGTTAGTTACATGTAAAGACCTTTCACATTAACTATACTAATTCTACTACTTGTTATAAAATTCTTCTTTACATAATGTAACAAGCCATGGTCTAGCCTTGAGCTCTGTGGTGAAGGGTTGGACTAGATGATCTGTGAGGTCTCTTCCAACCCTGATGATACTGTGATACTATGAACATAAGGATAAACTTTCACACTGTGAGGGTGACAGAGCCTTGGAGCATGCTGTCCAGAAAGATTGTGGAGTTTCCTTCTCTGGAGGCATTCAAAACCTGCCTGGATGTGTTCATGTGTGATCTGCTCTAGGTGGACCTGCTCTGGTAGAGGGGTTGGACTGAATGAGCTTTTGAGGTCTCTTCCAACCCCAAACACTTTGTGATTAATCAAACATTATGTTGATTACAATTTGTTTACATCATGATGAAGGCTGCTGGGATGAAGGTTGGACTGGATGATCCTGATGGTCCTTTCCAACCATAGTGATTCGCAGTGATGAGATGTTGTGCTGAGGGATTTGGTTTAGTCAAGGACTTGTCAGTGTGAAAGTAATGATTGGACTCCAGCTTGAAGCTCTTTTCCAATCTAAGAAATTCTGTGATTTAAAATAGAATCACAAAATGGTTTGGGTTGGAAGGGAACTTCCAAGGACAGGTTGGATGAGACCTTGATTGACCTGTTCTAGTGGGAGATGTCCCTGCCTATGGCAGGGGGATGGAACTGCATGATTCTTGAGGTCCCTTCCAACCTAAACCATTCTATGATCATACACACCTGGACTGCAGTACAGGAACCACCCCACTGCTAACTTAGATTAGCACATTTGTTGTCTCAATCTCTGCAACATCATCACCCCAGGGAATCATCTTGAAGACTACTGATTTTTGCTCATCTCACTAGTTAAGACTCAGCAAATGAACTTCACAGTGACAGCCACAGTATCACAGATGTTAGGGGATGGAAGGGACCTCCAGAGATCATCCAGTTCAACCCCCTTGACAGAGCAGGACCACCCAGGGCAGCTGACAGAAGTCATCCAGTCCAACCCCCTCAGCAGTCAGCAGGGACATCCTCAGCTAGAATCTGGTTGCCCAGAGCCCTGTCAAGCCTCACCGTGAATATTTCCAAGGATGGGGCCTCCACTACATCCCTGAGCAACCTGTCCCAGCTCTCCACCACCCTTATGGTGCAGAACTTGTTCCTAACATCCAACCTCTAAAACAAATGTCTAAATCTCCTCTATTTTCAAATCACTGCCACTCAATCTTATCACTGCAGGCCTTTGTAAGCAATCCCTTTCCAGCATTATACAGATCAGCTCTGCTCCTGAGACCCCATGCATTGACAATAACCTTAGCAGTAATACTAAAGAAACCAGTGGGTAATTTTAAACAGAAACCCACTATAAATTACACCCTTCAGTGGAAACCACAGAATCATGATTTATTCCTGTTTTCAGCTTAGCTTATCAGAAAGAAGGAAAAGAGGAGAATCACAGAATCAATCAGGAAGGGACCACAAGGATCAGCTAGTTCCAACCCCCTTGGCACAGGCAGGGACACCTCACACTACATCAGGCTGGCCAGAGTCTCATCCAACATGACCTTAAACACTTCCAGGGATGAGGCTTCCACCACCTCCTTGGGCAACCCCTTCCAGACTCTCACCACTCTCATGGTCAAGAACTTCCTTCTAACATCCAGGCTTGATCTCCCCATTTCTAGCTTTGTTCCATTCCCCCCAGTCCTATCACTACCTGACAGCCTCAAAAGTCCCTCCCCAGCTTTCTTGTAGCCCTGCTTCAGATACTGGAAGACCACCATAAGGTCACCTCAGAGCCTTCTCCTCTCCACACTGAACTGTGATAACTCACCCTAGAAGCAGCTCCCACCCCCAGACATTTCAAACACTTTCCAATCAGTAGCATTGATATGAAAAGCTGAGTTCAGCTGTGACACTTACAAGCATTCAATATACAGTACAGAGAGTTTGCAGTGACACTTTATTTTAAGCATCTGGAGGCAAGATGGGCAAGCTCCAGGATGGCAGGGCAAAACACATCGATGAGGACAGCCAGGAGGCCGAGGTTTAGCACACTCCTCTTCACACTGTGAACATTCTGGACCTGCCTAACAAAACAAAACCAAAAGAAGAAAGTGCAAATCAATTGATAGATGTCATCACTAAACTTTTCTAGAGAAGAAAGAGTTGGGAGGGAGGGGTTGGTTTTGCTAAAGGGCTCCAACTAGTCAAGAAGATATTCCCCAAGCAAAAGCAGTTATTGAAATACACTGAAATTTATATTAGTTGTCAGTTAAAGAGTTTTGCTTCCTGGGCAGAAAAAAAAAAGTCCTCCTAATCTTAGTAATTTGGAAAACTGCCACTGAGCCTGGTAATTCTCTATGGAAAACTGTCAGAAGAAGTCATTTCATACTCAGACCTAACTTTTCCCACGCACCATGTTACTGTAATACTTCACTCATGCCATACTGCTCTGTAACACAGGGCTGGGGAGGATTCTTTGCTTGATTTTAAGCAGCAGACCAAGTCATTCTATTTCCATACATGTTCAACAAAATCCTAGCTCAGGTATGGGCACTGGGAGCTGCTATGGTGTTGCTTCCAGTCTCTATCCTACACAAAGCCTGCAAGAATTGTGGAGTCCTTCTCGTTTCAGTGATGCAATCAACACCAGCACAGTAAATTTAGCTCCATTTCTACTCCTGTTCTTACCTCGAATCACCCATTCACCTCAGACTGCAATCAAGAGACTAACATCATTTAGCAGCTGAGTCTACACAGCTATGAAAGGCCCCCACATTACACTGAAATGCTCAGTTTCACAGAAGTCAGCCAAACTGCAGCAAATTTATCCAAGAATGAAGTTCCATGATGCTTTCCCAAAAGGACTAATTCCATGCATCTGGGTTGAGACAATGCCAAGCACAAATCCAGGCTGGGCAGTGAGTGGCTGGAGGGCAGCCCTGAGGAGAGGGACTTGGGGGTGCTGCTGGAGGAGAAGCTCAACAGGAGCCAGCAGTGTGCACTTGCAGCCCAGAAAGCCAAGCAGAGCCTGGGCTGCAGCAGCAGAAGTGTGGCCAGCAGGGCCAGGGAGGTGATTCTCCCCCTCTGCTCTGCTCTGCTGAGACCCCACCTGGAGTACTGCATCCAGTTCTGGAGCCCCTATGACAAGAGGGATGTGGAGATGCTGGAGTGTGTCCAGAGCAGGGCCAGGAGGATGCTCAGAGGGCTGCAGCAGCTCTGCTGTGAGCACAGACTGAAAGAGTTGGGGCTGTGCAGTCTGGAGAAGAGGAGGCTCCCAGGTGACCTTCTTGTGGCCTTTCAGTATCTGAAGGGGGCCTACAAAAAAGCTGGGGAGGGACTTTTTAGGCTGTGAGGGAGTGACAGGACTGGGGGGAATGGAGCAAAGCTGGAGGTGGGGAGAGTCAGCCTGGAGGTGAGGAGGAAGTTGTTGAGCATGAGAGTGGTGAGAGGCTGGAATGGGTTGCCCAGGGAGGTGGTTGAGGCCCCATGGCTGGAGGTGTTTAAGGCCAGGCTGGCTGAGGCTGTGTGCAGCCTGCTCTAGGGTAGGGTGTCCCTGCCCATGGCAGGGGGGTTGAAACTGGCTGCTCCTTGTGGTCCCTTCCAATGCTGATTAATTCTATGATTCTATGCCAACCTTTCACTTCGTGTTCAAAATAAGAATTGAATGGTTTTATTCCAATCTCCCTCTCTCCTGCTTCTACAAACTGAACTGGTTTTGCTGGTTTAAAAAGGAACCTCTGTACAGTAATCACTTACAAATCTAACACCCCCTTCCCCCTAAATCTAAGACCTAAGGAAATCAATAGCAACTGAAAGTATGAAAGCTGAACAGTAGTGAAAAGCAAGCAGCTGACCTCCCTGCAACATTTTGCAACACCACGTGCAGAGCAAACCTAAATTCCAGACAGAATGAAAGTCACTACCCAGGCACATAAGCAATAAACTTAATCTGCCCTTTTCTTGACTTTAGTCTATCAAATCAAGAGAGCAAAAGCTGAGTTGATAAAACCTGAAAGCAATTTGAGAAGTGAGGTTGACCCACACTTCACATCTACACAGGTTCCTGTTGTCTCAGGCAAAGTGGAGCTAGGAATAAACCTGACCCATTCATCTTGAAATCAGTTTAATTAAAGCAGTAGGCAGACAGCCTCTTCTAGTCCCAACTGGAGATGCTTAAGCACTCCAGGATGTCACTGTCACTCTCAGGATTCACTGATGTCACTTTGTGGCTGCAGGTTAACATTCCACAAGGTACACTAACAGCTCATACTCCTCAGACCAAAATGCCATCATCGTGAAGAGAACAATACAGTAACTGCAATATGGAAACAGCTACTAGGTGATAACAGCACTTTTAGGACTGGAATCCATAAGGTTATTATCCTGTTTCAGTTAAACCAGAACATTTGTGGTTTGTACTCACTCAGTATTGTTCAGTTCATGTGGCAACCTTTTCTAAAGTTGTTTTCCTCCAAATCATAGAATCAAGCAGGTTGGAAGAGACCTTCAACCTCAGCCAGTCTAACCTAGCACCCAGCCCTGGCCAATCAACCAGACCATGGCACTAAGTGCCCCATCAAGGATTTTGTTTCAACACCTCAAGGGACAGCAACTCCATCACCTCCCTGGGCAGCCCATTCCAATGCCAATCACTCTCCTGCCAACAACTTCCTCCTAACATCCAGCTTTTGCAGAATCCCAAATCTGGAGGCAAGTGCAAAGTTCTTCAGGTCTTACAGCTGGAGAGGAGAAGACTCTGAGGAGATCTGATTGTGGCCTTCCAAGTATCTAAGGAGGGCATGCAAGAAAGCTGGTGAGGGACTTTAAAGGGTGTCAGGTAGTGATAGGACTGAGGAAAATGAAGCAAAACGAGAAGTGGGTAGATTCAGACTGGATGTTAGGAAGTTCTTCACTTCAGACTAGATATCAGGAAAAGCTTTATCCTAGCAAGAGTGGTCAGGCTTTGGAATGAGCTGCCCAGGGACATCCAACCCTGAGTGTGACCTCCCCTGGCACAACTTGAGACTGTGTCCCCTTCTTCTGTTGCTGCTTGCCTGGGAGAAGAGACCAACCCCACCTGGCTACAGCCTCCCTTCAGGTAGCTGCAGACAGCAATGAGCTCTGCCCTGAGCCTCCTCTTCTACAGGCTGCACACCCCCAGCTCCCTCAGCCTCTCCTCACAGGGCTGTGCTCCAGGCCCCTCACCAGCCTTGCTGCCCTTCTCTGGACACCTTCCAGCACCTCAACATCTCTCTTCAATTCAGGAGCCCAGAACTGGACACAGCACTCAAGCTGTGGCCTGAGCAGTGCTGAGTACAGGGGCCAGAAGAACCTCCCTTGTGCTGCTGGCCACATGGTTCTTGAGGCAGCCCAGGATGCCATTGGCTCTGCTGCCCACCTGGGCACACTGCTGCCTCCTCTTCAGCTACTATCTCCCAGCACCCCCAGGTCCCTCTCTGCCTGGCTGCTCTCAGCCACTCTGTTAAAACTAAAGAATGTATTAAGACAGAAAGAAAACAAAACTAAAAGCAAGCAGGATTATCAACCTACCTTCTTTCCATCTGCACCACTGCTCAGCTTAGTCACACGATGACATTCTTTCATGCAGGTGTGGTTCTGACACTCCAGAAGCCGCCCACAAAGTCTTTTACACGAGTAGGGATTGGCAGAGTGGCATGGTAAGGGACTCACCTAAAAGTTTGAAAGGAATTAACAAATTAATATAGACACACAGAGAGTCTACAAGCACACAGGCTGCACCTCTGCTACCTATAGATACACACACTAGAGACTGTTAGATTAGGTTAAGAGGAGGCCATAAGGATGATCAGAGGGTTGGAGCACATTTCCTGTGAAGACCTGCTGAGAGAGTTGGAGTTGTTTAGCCTGGAGAAGAGAAGGCCCCAGGGAGGCATAGGAAGTTCCATGCAAACATGAGGAAAATTATTTTCCCTGTGAGGGTGCCAGAACCCTGGAACAGGCTGCCCAGGGGGGCTGTGGAGTCTCCCTCTCTGGAGATAGTCGACACCTGCCAGGATGTGTTCCTGTGTGATCTGCTCTAGGTGATCCAGTTATGGCAGGGGGGTTGGAGTGGATGAGCTTTGGAGCTCCCTTCCAGCCCCTGACATTCTGTGATTCTGTGACCTACAAACATGCTTGGGCAATAAATTATTAAGAAAATGAAGTCTGTAATGGCAAGGCCATCACTGAGATAACAGCAGAGTGCTTTGTCACTTCAGCAAGGGTTATCCTCCATCGTGAAGGGAAAGTTGCAGTCCCACCTGGCTACAGCCTCCCTACAGCAATAGAATAGAATAGAATCAATCAGGTTGGAAGAGAGCTCCAAGATCATCCAGTCCAACCTAGCACCCAGCCCTGTCCAGTCAACTAAACAATGGCACTAAGTGCCTCATCCAGGCTTTTCCTGAACACCCCCAGGCACAGCGACTCCACCACCTCCCTGGGCAGCCCATTCCAATGCCAATCACTCTCTCTGTGAAGAACTTCCTCCTCACATCCAGCCTATACTTCCCTCGACAAAACTTGAGACTGTGTCCCCTTGTCCTGTTGCTGGTTGCCTGACAGAAGAGACCAACCCCACCTGGCTACAACCTCCCTTCAGGTAGTTGTAGACAGCAATGAGGTCTGCTCTGAGCCTCCTCTTCTCCAGGCTGCACACCTCCAGCTCCCTCAGCCTCTCCTCATAGGGTTTGTGTTCTAGGCCCCTTACCAGCTTTGTTGCCCTTCTCTGGACACGTTCCAGCACCTCAACATCTCTCTTGAATTGAGGAGCCCAGAACTGGATACAGCACTCAAAGTGTGGCCTGACCAGAGCTGAGTACAGGGAGAGAAGGACTGCCCTGCTCCTGCTGCCCACACTGCTCCTGATGCAGGCCAGGATGCCATTGGCTCTCCTGCCCACCTGGGCACACTGCTGCCTCATCTTCAGCTCCTCTCTACCAGCACCCTCAGGTCCCTCTCTGCCTGGCTGCTCTCCAGCCTCTCTGTCCCCAGCCTGTAGTGCTGCTTGGGGTTGTTGTGGCCAAAGTGTAGGACTCTGTTCCTGAACAACTTTATAGTTACTGCTGAAGACAGTTAAGTTTGCTACCACAGCGTTAATTGTGCTGTGGTCATCATAAACCCAAACCATTTCACAATCCTCCAAAGAGAAAACAACCTGCAAGAAGAAATGGCTCTAGGACAGGAGTAGGATTTTAATGCCTGATGATGTACTATTTGACTTGAGGAAAGTTAGGACAAATACAAGTCTCTCTGGATCTCAAATGTTAGAGAGGAAACTTTGCTGTTCCTATTTTCTAACCATTACATAATATTCACCAAAAAAAAAAAAGAACAAATTCATTTCTGTGATGCTGTCAAAAAAAATTAGATTTTTTTTTATCTTAATATCATGATCATTTTGCAGAGGAAAAACAGGAACCATTTGTGATGTTATTACACAACAGGCTAATGTGACATAACTCACTCGGACTAGGCAAAGGCTGCGACCTTGGGTTAAGGCTTACACTGACTGAAGGTCTTCACCTTTCCTTTTCTCTCTTCCACTTCCACTATTCTAACTGCATGCCTCTGTCACTTACTTTGAAGAAAAGCAAGACAATTGTCCCAAGAAAAAAAATAAAAGAACATGGGGCAGCAATGTGTCCTTGTGGCCAAGAAGGACAACAGCATCCTGGGGTGTACTAAGTCTATCGAGCAGATCAAGGGAGGTTCT
>WAAF01002203.1:2567-13680 GCA_013400475.1 Tricholaema leucomelas
ATCAGCACCCCCAGATCCCTCTCTGTCTGGCTGCTCTCCAGCCACTCCGACCCCAGCCTGTATCTCTGCATGGGGTTGTTGTGGCCAAAGTGCAGCACCCGGCACTTGGACTTATTGAATGCAACCTCCTGTTATTCTATCCGGTGATGCAAAATGAAAGTCTAATGGTCAAAGAGAGGAAAAAAGAAAAAAAAAAGAAAGAGAAAAATAAAAGGACATATAGGGAACTGTGTCGTTCCATTTTGAACAAACTGTATATTTTCAATTTATCCAATCCTGAAGCTACTGTACCAGTTAGCATCATCATTCATCCCTGTAAGATATATAATAATAAAACAGCTGACAAACCAAATTCATCCCACCATTGACTGGATGGATATGCATGGTGATGAACTTTACTTGCTATGTTTAACTGTTTAAAAGCTGTCTGTTGTTCACCCTGAGTCCTGTGTCAGGAACAGTGTGGCCAGTAGGACAAGGGGGGGTATTCTTCCCCTGTACTCAACACTGGTCTGGCCACACCTTGAGTCCTGTGTCCAGTTCCAGGTGCCTCAATTCAAGAGAGGTGTTGAGATACTGGAGTGTGTCCAGAGAAAGGTGATGAAGCTGGTGAGAGACCTGGAACACAAACCCTGTGAGGACAAGCTGAGGAATTGGGGTTGTTTAGCCTGGAGAAGAGGAGGCTAAGGGGTGATCTCATTGCTATCTACAACTACCTGAAGGGAGACTGTAGCCAGGTGGGGGTTGGTCTCTCCTCCCAGGCAATCAGCAACAGAACAAGGGGACACAGTCTCAAGTTGTGTTGGGGGAGGTACAGGCTGGATGTTAGGAGGAAGTTCTTGCCAGACAGAGTGATTTGCCATTGGAATGGGCTGCCCAGGGAGGTGATGGAGTTACCATCCCTAGAGGTGTTGAAGAAAAGACTGTATGAGGCATTTAGTGCCATGGTCTAGTTGATTGGACAGGGCTGATAGAAACACAGCTCTACCAGATCTATGATAGATTTTAAATATATGATGAAATCTCCAAGAGATGGTGAAGGAGCAAGACAGGAATAAATGGTCATAGAGCCTGCAGTTTCTGCCACTATGTAAAAGTGAAACTTCTGCTTGAACTGAAATGTTGATTCATCTATATTGTTGTTAACCTTAGTCTTTCTCTTCCAAACTAATGGAATTCTTTCTTTTCCTCCATACATAATCAAAACCCAAAAGAAAATGCCATCTGTATCCAGATAGGAGGAATTAGCAAAGCATATTCCTGAATGATGTGGGTAAAGTGATTCTCTGAATCACCACAGGGGCAGCTTGTGCCAGTGAGTGTGTGCCTGTCTTCTGACAGTAGAGAGAAGCCTTCATCTCAGTTCAGTCCTCCCTTATGGTAAACCTACAGATTTTTAGTCATCTGATGGGAAATACCAATTAAAGTGCTGTTTCTGAAGAAGCCTGGTGCAGAGCAGAAATACTGAACTCTTGTGGGATAGGGAACAACAAATATTTTCATGCAACACTATACAGTTAGAGTACAGTTGCCCAGACTGAAGGAATTTGCTTTATAAAACCTGATTGTCTCTGAGGACAGTGAGGCCCAAGATTTCCTTGCCGAGAACTGAACATGGCCCTCCATGACGCTGAGCAACTCGTAAGGTTTGAGCAGGCACAGAGGAAACAAAAGAGAACTGGACCAAAAGATCCAGAATTGGTGCCCGCTCTGGAAATTCAGCTCCATGCAAGTGTGTTTTATGCTGTCACTCTTCAATGTGAAATGTTTCAGTAAGAGGAACGATGAGTAGTAGCTGATCTTCTTCCACCCTTAGTGTCAGTGTTTCCTCTCTTTAGGATAAAATTATCCTTTACAGAAAGAGGGATTCTACAGGTGTTACAATGGGAAGTGGAAAAGATTTCCCCTTCTCCTAGGGGTATACTGCAACTTACTCAGTAAAACCAGATTCATTTTTGTTATTGTTTATCTGATGTTACTAAAGTCATCAGAACCTTTCTCAAACAAGTACTCGGCTATTACCTCCCTGGATGGAGTATCATAAGGGCTACATTTCTTAAGGACCTTATGCAATCTTTCTGCCCCTGCATGCACTCTATTAAGACAGTTGTGGAATATTCCATTCATCCTGGGATAAGTGAAGTTCCCATAGAATGGGCAGAGGTTCCTTCTAAGCTTTTTGATGTCAAGTTTCCTAATAAAATTTCCTAATAAAAAGCTTTCTTGTTACCATGTCATCTCATAGGAATAAAAAGGTAAATATTCTTGGAAGTGCATTACTGGGGAAGCACATTCAGGAGTAAGCACTAGACTTCAGTTCACTCTGTATGATTTACTTAGTTGATTAAGAAGTGACAGTTATGTTTTCCAGCAACTTTGTCTACATGTACAATTAATTTTCATTTTGTAATAGGGGAATATTAGTTTAAAATTAGTTTAAACTTTTGTGTTTATATTAGAATTAGATTTCTGTACACAGCTAGCTTTAACACTTGTTAAGAGATGTCATAAGGGAAAGATGTATCAATAAGAAAAATTATGTAAGCTGCTCCCACCAGTTCCTTACATGTCATTCATGATGTATATTCACTAGTCCTGCTGATAACCATGTTCCAGTATAATACACATCCAAAAGGTAGTGGTTGATGGCTCAATGTCCAGATAGAGATGGGTGACAAGTGGTGTCCCTCAGGGGTTCCTGTTAGTACCAGTGTTATTCAGTATATTCATCAATGTTATAAACAGCAAGTTTGCTGATGATACCAACCTGAGTGGTGAGGCTGACAAGACTGAGGGATGGGATGTCATCCAGAAAGAATTCGACAGATTGGAGAAACAGGCCCAGGTGAACCTTGCAGAGTTCAAAAAAGCCAAGTTCACGGTCCTGCATCTAGGACAGAAGAATCCCCATTATCAATACAGGCTGGGGAATGATGTGATAGAGGGCAGCTCTGCAGAAAAGGACTTGGGGGTACTGGTGGATTAGAAGCTGGACACTTGCAGCCCAGAAGGCTAATGACATCCTGGACTGCATCAGAAGAAGCACGGCCAGCAGAGGGAGAGAGGTGATTCTGCCACTCTGCTATACTCTGGTGAGACCTCACCCAGAGTGCTGTGTCCAGCTCTGGAGTCATGAACACAGGGAGGACATGGACCTAATCAGGACAGTCCAGAGATGGACTATGAAGAAGATCTGAGAGCTGGAACACCTCTGCTGCAATGATAGCCTGAAAAAGCTTGGATCGTTAAGTTTGGAGAAGAGAAGGCTCCAGGGGGACCTGGAGCTGCTTATAGCAGCATTTCAAAATCTGAAGGGAACCTAAAAAAAAATTGGAGAAGGGACTTTTTACAAACACCTGTGGTTATAGAATGAGGAGCAATAGTTTGAACTAAAGCAGGTTAGATTTAGATTGGACTTTAGAAGGAAGTTGATTGATTCATGGAATAGGTTTGGTTGGAAGGAACACTGATGGTCATCTAGTCCAACCCCTTGGCACTGGCAGGGACACCTTCCACTAGACTGGTTGGTCAAGGCCTTATCCAATGTAGACTTGAACACCTTCATGGAGGGGCATTCATGACCTCCCTGGGCAACCTGTTCCACTGTCTCACTGCCTTCAATGTAAAGAATCTCTTTCTAATGTCCAGTGTAAATCTGCCCTTCTCAAGCTTCAATGCATTCCCTCTCCTCCTATCACTCAAACCCTTGTGAAAAATCTCTTCCCAGCTTGTAGGCTCTTGAGGTACCGAAGGACTTCTGTGAGGTCTCCCAGAGCCTTCTCTTCTCCAGGCTAAACAACCCCAGTTCTTGCAGCTCCCCTATAGGGGAGGTACTCCAGCCGTCTGATCATCTTTCTGTCCTCTGGACCTACTCCAGCAGTTTGATGTTCTCCTTATGCTGAAGGCAATTTCTTTACAATGAGGATAATGAAATACTGGAACAGGCTGCTGAGAGATGTGGTGAAGGGCCTGTCACTGGAGACATTCAAGGTGAAACTTGATGGGGCCCTGAGCATCCTGATCTAGTTGGAGAAGTCCCTGCTGACTTCAAGGCGGTTGAAGGTCATGAACAACATGACCTTCAAGAGTCCTTTCCAACTCAGTATAATTCTGTGAATACACATAGTGATTTCTTGTGGTCTCACATATTTTCTTCATTAAGTTTTCAAGAAGAAATAGCACCTAAACCTTTCTTCCCAATGACTATGTTAGTAGGTTTCATACTGAATGAGTTAATTCCTTATTAGCTGATTTCAGTCATTCACAGTAAGTCAGAGCACAGGGCAAAGTTCAGGCAGTTTCTTTCAGAAGTGGTTTCAACCTAGTAGTAAGTAGAACTACTTGGGGATTAGTTTACATAAAAGGCAATTTCATAGTCATCTAAATTGAATGCTTTTATAGCAGAGCAGTGTCATTTTATGATCACTAAGTCTCTGAGGGCCCATCTCTATTACATGTTGCTGCTTGTGAGTCCACAATACTCAAGAAGAATCAGATAGTCTACTCTGGAACTAATCAGGGATTTGTAGTAGAAGAAACTGTCCTCTTTCTCAACATGTCTTTGTTGGGTTAGGAACTGGCTGGAAGGCTGGGCCCAAAGAGTGGTGGTGAATGGTGCCACATCCAGTTGGCTGCCAGTCACTAGTGGTGTGCCCCAGGGATCAGTGCTGGCCCCAGTCCTGTTTAATATCCTCACTGATGGTCTGGATGAGGGGATTGAGTCCAGCATCAGTAAGTTTGCAGATGACACCAAGTTGGGAGCATGTGTGGATCTGTAGAGGGCAGGAGGGCTCTGCAGAGGGACCTGGACAGGCTGGACAGATGGGCACAGTCCAACACCATGAGTTTTAACAAGGCCAAGTGCCAGGTTCTGCACTTTGGCCGCAACAACCTTATGCAGTGCTACAGGCTGGGAACAGAGTGGCTGGAAATCGGCCAGGCAGAGAGGGACCTGGGGGTCAACAGCTGACTGAACATGAGCCAACAGTGTGCCCAGGTGGCCAAAAAGGCCAACAGCATCCTGGCCTGTATCAGGAATGGTTTGGCCAGCAGGATGAGAGAGGTCATTTTGCCCTGTACTCAACGCTGGTTAGGCCACATCTTGAGTACTGTGACCAATTCTGGGCCCTTCAATTTAAGAAAGATGTTGAGGTGCTTGAATGTGTCCAGAGAAGGACAACAAGGCTGGTGAGGGGGCTGGAGCACAGCCTTAAGGGGAGAGGCTGAGGGAGCTGTGGTCACTCAGCCTGGAGAAGAGGAGGCTCAGGGGAGACCTCATTGCTGTCTACAACTACCTGAAAGGAGGCTGTAGCCAGGTGGGGGCTGTTCTCTTCTCCCAGACACCCAGCAACAGAACAAGAGGACACAGCCTCAAATTGTGCCAAGGCAGGTTTAGGCTGAATGTTAGGAAGAAGTTCTTCACGGTAAGAGTGATTACCCTCTAGAACTGGCTGCCCAGGCAGGTGTTGGTGTCATTATCCCTGAAGGTGTTTTAGAGGAGGCTGGATGAGGCATTTTTGTGACATAGTTTAGTTAATTAGAAGGGTTAGGTGACAGGTTGGACTCGATGATCTTAGAGGTCTTTTCCAACCTGGTTAATTCTATGATTCTGTGAATGTATAAGCTGTATTGATCACATATATACACACATACATTTATATATATATATATATATATGCACACATACATACACACACACACACACACACATATATATAGCATGTCCTCAGGTGATGGGTAAGGTCCTTTAGAATCTGAAGATCAAGAAACTCTATTCTCAAGCAGCTGGCACCTGATCGTCAGACAAGGTATTATACATAGTGATGCTGTAAAATTTGGCTATGTAAAGAAACCCTCTATGACTCCAGTTCTAAGTTGTAGGGGTCAGGCATTTCTGTATGACAAAGTTGTGCAAGTTTGGGTGACTCCTGTCTCAGGTCTTACACCCCAACAAGACAAAGCAGTAAGTTTCTTAAACACTTGCATACACATTTGATTGTTCAACATAGTCATATATTCATCTTATCTCCTGAGGTCTTACCTTGTGTTCATGAGTTGAATTTTGTGCACTTTACTGGAATTTCATAACTTGTTTTCATCTTTCGTGATACCTGAGGATGGTCTGATTCAGAATGGTTTGCTTCCTTATCAAGGAAGCAAAGTACCTCTTTGTCTGTTGCACGTGATTGGAACATCGAGTGTCTTGTCCATGCAAATTCCATTTCTGCAGTTTGTCTTAGCAGCCAGTCCTCGTTTTCACTGAGATTAATTTTACTATATCAATAGTGTAACAGTGAGGAAGGACCTCAGTTTGTTACCCTGATCACCTAAATGTCATTTGAGGAAGTAGGAACAGTACTTTTCCCACAGGAATGTTATTTCAGCATCTTCCCCTTTTTTTCCAGAAGGAGTAATTTTGCCTGTGGAGTTCCATCAGATGTCAAAGTGCTGTGTCCCTGAGGGGCTTGATGTATGCATGACTCCCTCTGTAGATACTTAAAGTTGAAGCTCAGGCTAAAGTAAAAGACAGTGCAGATGCTGTAAGAGTGCTTTAAGGTCTCGGTCTAGGAAGTGTGGAGATGTAGAAGCAACTGAAATACCTCTACCCCACGGAAAGAGAGTGGGAGGAAGTGCTCCAGTAGTCATGACCTTGTGACCAGGTGATAGAGTATGTAAGAAATAAACCTGGAGTACTCATATGATTAAAATTACATTTGTTTGTTTGTGGGTTGTTAGGGTTTTTTTGTCAACCAACATAGCATTTTGGTGTCACTGATAACTTACCACTACAACAGTATCTATTTATTTCTACTTTGCTATTCATAGGAAGAACGTTGCTTTACCAGCCTTGTTCACTTTTCTGATGTTGAGTCACCAAGTAGTGTTAATGCACAGGCTGTTAGCATCTCCTTATAGATTACCTCCTTGTGTTTGCCAAAGCTCAGATGTATGAGCAATGCTGTAACATATGTTAGAATGCTGCTACATTACCTCACACCTCCTGTCCTCATTGCAAACAGTCAAATGTTCTGTTTATCACTTTAAAGTAGAAGAGATTTCTATCAGCTAATGCCTTCCAGCTCTTTTTTTCATTGTACCCTATTTTTTCTCAACATCACAAACAGTTGGAGACCACACACAGAGGGGAATAGACAGCAGCATTCCCAAGTTGCCTATTCATTATTTTCGTCTGTATCATACTGTGAAGCAAGTTATACTGCTGTCTCTCTCTGCTTCGTGCTTTTCATTTTCATTTCTCAACTCTTACTCCCATTTTCTGCCTCCTTTCTTCCTCTCCCTTTGTTCTGTCCGCTCACATGTGCCATTCTGCTGTAATAAATAAGGTGGATAGCTGTTACTTCGCCTAATTAGCAAGTCTCCCATTGCTCATTTCCCCACTGAAGGCTTTCCTCAGACCAGTCTTGATGGACAGAAGAGTTTTAGCAGCTGCTGTAACAGATAGATTCAGTCCCTAGCAACAGATGTGCAGTGTTAATCTGAAGTTTCCAAAACATTCTTAATTTAGCTTATCTTCTGGGGGGCTTTCATGAACAGTAGTACCTCAGTGGTCTTCCTTTACAGCTAATTAACATTACACTGACCATTCGGTGTTTAGTTTCTGTTTTTCCTCCACCTCTGTCACTTTGTTTGCTCACTTCCGTGTACAACAGTATGTGCAAGAATATGTTTTACAGGGTTTTTTTCCCCCATTTTTTTACAGTTTTCTCATGACCTACTTCTTCACATCTTCCAAGCAGCTAATGTTCCACAAACAGTAGATTAACAAGTCCTTTTCAAGACTTAATTGGATTAATTATTGGTATACACAAAACCGCAGCCTGACCTTGCCAGCTTTGTATGGCAAGTGCAGTTTTAAGCATATTGTTGCCTTGATTGCCTTTGAAAAAAAACTGAATGAGATTTTCATAACTACCAGCCTCCTAATGATTACAGCTAACTGTGATTAAGTATACTTGTGTGATTTTTGATAGTTTAATCAGCAGGCCATAGTAAGATTTTATATGCGGGCAGATGTGATTTTGTTCCCATAGTGTTTTTTTTTTTCCTCTTGCACAGAAAGTGCCTTTTGAAAATGACATGAAGTGGATTTATAAGAATGAAGCAAACAGGTCATAGCACAAGGACAAGACAGACTGTTCATTTGGGTTATTCTTTTATTGTCTCCATATAGGTCATGTCAGTATTTTGTGCTAAATAAAATAATGATTTGTAGCAAGGACACTAATACAAAAAGCAGATCTGAACAGACTCTGAAGAATGACCATGAAAACTGTAAGTGCATGGAATCACAATGAATTATCAGTGAAATAATTAATGAAGACTTTGGGTTGTATCGTAGGCAGAGGAGAAAATCAAGAACATAAAAAGTTCATTGCATAAAAGAAAATAATCTACTGACCATATTCAGCCATTAAAAAAACTTAAACGTAAGATGTTTGGTTATAGCCTATTATCTATTTCAATATTTCCATTTATTGAGAAACTTTCTTTTTATTTTCTTTTTTGTTTTTTTAATTACTGGATTTGTAAATTCAAGCAATCTAAAGGATTGCTTGCTTAAGAAATGTTCTTCATGTAAGAACATTTCAAAGTATGTGACTGTATCATGTCATCTGCTTCAAAACATTTCACAGAACACTTCAAACTCACTGAGATGTTATTTTGATGGGAAGCCAGTCATCAGGGAGACATCATATACTAAATTCTGCTTTCTACATTACTAGCTAGGCAGCTGGTGGACAACCATTGATCCAAACAATGTGAGGGAAATAGGAAAATTCTCTGGAATAAGACAGAGAAGAGAGACTAGAAACCAGCTTCTAAAACACAAGGCATGGGTATCAACAGAAATGATTTTGTGTGGCTGGGTTATTTGCTGGAGATGTTTGAATTTAATGAATCTCTAGGAAAAAAGAGAGAGGAGTAATCAAACAGGAGATAATTAACTACTTGTTTCACTTCACAGCTGAAATGGGATAGGAATATTCTCTTAATAAACTGTAGCTTGGAAAGCAGAGAAATTCAAATTCTTGATTGGCTGCTTCTGAGTAGACACACAGATCTGAATCAAATTAACACTGAGCCATCCCATCCTTTACCCGAGGATATGAGGTGTCTGCTGCAACTGTAGCATGAGCCAGCAGTGTGCCCAGGTGGCCAAGAGAGCCAATGGCATCCTGGCCTGCATCAGGAATGGTGTGGTCAGCAGGAGCAGGGAGGTCATTCTGCCCCTGTACTCTGCACTGGTTAGACCACACCTTGAGTACTGTGTCCAGTTCTGGGCCCCCCAGTTTAAGAGAGACATTGAGATGCTTGAACATGTCCAGAGAAGGGCAACGAGGCTGGTGAGAGGCCTCGAGCACAAGCCCTACGAGGAGAGGCTGAGGGAGCTGGGATTGTTTAGCCTGGAGAAGAGGAGGCTCAGGGGAGACCTTATTGCTGTCTGCCACTGTCTGGGGGGTGGTTGTAGCCAGGAGGAGGTTGCTCTTTTCTCTCAGGCGGCCAGCACCAGAACAAGAGGACACAGCCTCAAGCTATGCCAGGGGCAATTTAGGCTTGAGGTGAGGAGAAAGTTCTTCACTGAGAGAGTCATTGGACACTGGAATGGGCTGCCCAGGGAGGTGGTGGAGTTGCCATCCTTGGAGCTGTTCAAGGCAGGATTGGAGGTGGCACTTGGTGCCATGGTCTAGCCTTGAGCACTGTGGTAACAGGTTGGACTTGATGATCTGTGAGGTCTCTTCCAACCTTGTTGATACTGTGATACCGTGATAAAGTTGCTAATGACAAATGTTAGCCCAAGCCTCAGTACTCATCCCTGGTTCTTGCGCAAATAGCATCCAAAGGCTTGGAGCATTTTGTTTTGTCCTACAACAGTTTGAGACAAATACCGCTGTAGTCTGTGGTGTGATAGAGAACTTCATGATCCAGACAGTCCAAGGAGAGATCTACAACCATTGTATAGAAGCAGGTGGCAGGTAGGACTATCAAGTATTGAGTGACAGAATGAAAGGAAATGGCCTCCAATTGCAGCAAAATGGAGGATTTGTTTGGACATTAGGAATAAAGTCTTTACTTGAGGAGTGGTCAGGCACTGAAACAGTGTGGGATCACAGGTCGTTAGCTCAGAACAGTGTCCTGGTTTGCACTGGCTCAGGACAGAATGTGGAATTCGCCCCAAAGGAGTAAATAAAAACACTTGCACAGAATTCGAAGTTAGATAGGAATAATATTAACAAAAATAAACAAAGTACAAAAAGTATTATGGGAAAAATAAATACATACAACCTGAATCAGCAAAGGCGTAGCCCAACCGGACTAGACCCTGAGGCAGGATTTGCTGCACAGCAGAAATCAAGAATCACAGAATCACAGAAACATTCAGGGTGGAAAAGACCCTCAGGATCACCAAGACCAATTGATAACCCTACTCTGCAAGGTTCACCCTAAACAATATCCCCAAGCACCACATCCAAATGACTTCACCACCCCCTTGGGCAGTCCATTCCAATGCCTGACCACTTCTAATAGAAGGTCTAAACCTACCCAATCACAGCTGCCTCCCATGCAGCTGAATGTGAAAGATCAGCTAAGAGCCAAAACACCTCAGGGCCAAGAAAAGGAACTCCAGAAGTTCTCTCCCTGAAATAAGGATTTTACAGGAAAAAGGATGGAATGACATATTACAGTATGTGTATTCCAGTTCCTCCCTCATGAGACTTTCCATCCCCTGGGAGGAATTCCACTCCATGGTATAACAGCTAACTCTTACCCTGCAACAAACAAGCTGTCCAGGATGGTGGTGGAGTCGCTGTCCTTGGAGGTGTTCAAGAAATGTGGACATGGCACTCTGCGACGTGGTTTAATGGTCTTGGGTTGATGGTTGGACTTAGATGATCTGAGAGGGCATTTCCAACCAATACAGTTGTATGATTCTGTGGAATCGTTTTCACTGTGTTACACAAAGTCAGGAGGGCCTTTCTTATGTGTACTTTTGAGATGGTAGTGCTGTACTTCCACAGGCTGTTTACCATTGGTAGTAGAAGAGACGGGGTATGCTTAACTAAGCAAGTTCCAAATCCATTTATTGCATTCC